>QKWP01000243.1:345690-358418 GCA_003550325.1 Gigaspora rosea
GGGGGTAAGCCAATTTCCCCACTTTTTGTTGTTACGACTGGTGTAATATGGAGTGCCAGTTCGGAGGAGGCAGTTTGTGAGGTTCGGGCCTTCTTAGAAAGCCTTGTATCAACTGTAGGTCGCGAACTTATTTGCTGGTCACTGTCTTCCATTTCTACGTCCATCATTACAGAGGGCTTTTCCCTTTTGTCTTCCTTTTTGTTTTTTGTTTCCCCCCGAAGGGGCAGGTTAACTAGTATGCGTGTAAAGGAGCCTGGTGTTTCGTATTCTTTTCTTGGTCTTTTCAGTATGCCCAGACTGTGCTTATAGCTGCTGGTCTTTATTAGTCTTCTTTCTGGGCAAGGGCCGCTTTATGCTTATTTATTTTGTCTAGGCTTGGCGTTTTTTGTTTATTTCCGGTAGCTCTGTATTTATTAAATATAGAATTTCATATTAGCCAATCAAATTTCTCTTATGTAGGGGGAGGGGAGTAGGGGGTATAGTAAAATTATATTACGTAATATATGTCACCACTCTTACTAGAACTCCAGCCAATTTTTATTGATAGTAATTATAATCGATATATATCCATAATGATTAATAATCGATATATATCGATAGTGATTATGATCAATATATATCTATAATAATTAATAATCGATATATAATCAACATACAAAACTAATGCATCTGCATCATAATATATTTATCCAATTATACAATAATAATATTATTAAAATTAAAATTTATTTATAAGCTTTGATATATACAAATTTATTTTTAATAACTAATCGGCCCAACTTTTAAATACAATTAATAGCAACAAAAAGTAGCAACTAAATACACACTCAATACCATGTTGTATTAGTACTCAGAAAAGAAAAAATCTCCAAAATCTTTTCAAAGATGAAAACTGATTAAACTACTATAAACTTCCAAAGTTTCTTCTATTTATACTTGAGAAAGTACCAAAAACCCAAAGATTGAAGTTACTAAGCAATGAAACCCACCAATGACAACAACACTAAGGTAGTGAAAGCACTCCCAAAGGCTTCAAAGATAACGACAACAACAACACCAAAGTGACTCCAAAGACAACGATAACAACGACACCAAAGCGACTTACCTAGTAAAAAAACAACTATTCGAAGTATAAGACTTCAGGACTAATTTACCAACAAGAACATCAAGAACCTAAAACCCTTAAACGATATCAACAAAACAGCAAAAGTAGAACGCCGTTATTTCACTGCAAGAATGGCATTGTTTCACTGCAAGAACGGCATCACTTTACCACAAGTTAAAATCTCGAAAAACGCTACTAAATCACTGCAAGAAAATACCAAAAAATATATTAGTATTAGTTGTAATGATTAGTGTTCCGCAGACCCGATCCGAGATTCAGATCCAATCCGGATCCGTACTCGTCGGATCCCAAAAATCAAGGATCCGGATTCGGTCTGTCGGATTCGGATCCATATAAAGACCCGAAAAGTTCTGAAAAGATCCGATCCTTCATATGTAAAGAGTTCTTCGGATCCGGTCAGGATCCGGATCCGTATATTTAAGCAATGATTCGAATCTATACTTGAACCCGATTTGAAATTTCAGATCAGATTTAGATCTTTAAAAATATCCGTCCGATTTGATTCGTGCGGAACACTAGTAATGATAACAAAAAAAAATGTATTAAAAAAATACTTATCTTTATTTAGATTCGTGCAATCTACTTTTTCAACGACCATTCTCAAGAAGAACGTACTTCCGTAAGATAAATGAGAAATCTCCACTTTACTAATCTGCTTGGGTCAATCTTTATGCCCAACAACATACCTGTATATTTTTAATTCTTTTTAGTTGGTCTAATTCCCGTCAGAAAATTGCTTTCCGGTCGTTCCTTGTTTGCAAATCATATTTTGTCTTTCTTGTTCCTGAATGGCCTCTTTTGTTCTTCAGTTTCTTTTAGTTACCTGTTGGGTCATAGGTTTTTGGGGGTTTTCTAAGTTCTAAAAGAAAATAAATAAATAAAAAAATGAATAAATAAAAAAAAAATAAATAAATAAAAAATATAAAAAATAAATAAACGAATAAAAAAAATTATAAAATCAAAATATATAAATAAACGAATAAAAAAAATTATAAAATCGAAATAAAAAAGGGTATGGAAATATCAATTTCCTTTATTATTTATAAATGGTTTTTTTTCAAAATTTTTTTTCTTTTTTTTCAAAATATAAGTTATATAAAAAAAATTGAACTAAAAAAAAAATATAAAAAAAATAAGATCAAAAGACAAAATAAAAAAAAGATCAATAAATAGATGCAATCGCATGGTACTACAAAAATCTTTTCGCTATATATCAGAAAAGACTAAATATCGTTAAAGAGCAAACATATCGATATATACTGGTAAATAATAAATATTGTTAAATAACTAATTATCGATATATATTGATTATATTAATATCAATATAAATTATTTATTAGATTCATATCGCAATGTAGCAGACCTATTATTATTAATATATAGCGATATTTTGTTAATTGTCGATATATATCAAATATTTTTAATAGGTTATATATCGATAATTAACAAATATCGCTATATATTGATAGTAATAGATCTGCTACATTGCGATATGAATCTAATAAATGATTTATATCGATATTAATATAATCAATATATATCGATAATTAGTTATTTAACGATAATTATCATTTACTGGTATTTATCGTTTTTTAGTTATATATCATTATATAGCCTAAATTATCGATATATGCCGTTATTTTCTAATCGATATGCATCGATTTATTGCCATATATCAATATGTATCTATATATAAAATTTTCTGATGTTTTCGTTAAACGGTTCTGTGCGTGCTACAAGATCCATGTTATTTTGAATATTTCCAACACTAACTCGTACTATGTTTCTTACAAAGAATCAGCGACAAACATTATATACCCCTCACAAAATTAGGCACAATTCTAGCTGACTCTAACCCTAACCTTAAGGCCTTAATGTTAATTTACAGCACAAGATTTCCACAAACACAAGCCAATATGACACTAGAACCTGAACGAAAAAAAACAAGTGATTAGTAACTATTATGAAAATAACAACAACATGAAAATAACAACAATGTTAAAAAAATAAAGGCACCAACATACAAGTAATATTGCCAGTATATGACGGCTTCAACTAAAATTTCACTGCGCTAAGCTAAATGAGCAAGCACCTACAAATAGCAACACCAAAAATAATGACACTGAAAATTGTTGACACCAAAGAACAACAATACCTAAAAATGATGAACCGAACAATGACAAACGACAACTCTATTAGCAAACAAAAAAGCAACACAACTGCAAAATGAAAACTAGTTATTAAAGGAAGAAAAGATAGTATAACAGAAAAAAAATGCTATACTTATTACTAGCAAAAAGACTCGATTGTAAAAAAATCCCTACGTCATCACTTATAATAACACTAATAAAGTGACAAAAAACACAACCACAACTAAAACACCAATTACTACAACACCAATGACTACACCAACGACGACAAACCAGAGTGAAGTATCCAATACAAGAAAAAAAAAAAGATTAGTATGATACAAAAAAAACAATACAACAAAAAAAAATATGTAATACGTAGATCTGTTGTGCAAATATATATATGTAGACCCTGTTATGTAACTAGAGAGGCCCGGTTAAGCATAGTTATTCTCATTATGAAAAGTCATCAACTTTTAATTATAAATTTTTAAACTTTATAATTTTTTTAAAATAAAATAAACTAAAAAAAATTTTTATAAATTTAATAGCTTTTTGATTAAACTATCAAATATACAAAATAAATTTTTATTTTAAGAAGTTTATATTAATCTAAAGTTATATATAGTTTAAAAGTTTATATATAAAAAAAATAACAATTTAAATTTATTAAAATTTATTAATAAATTTTAAATTTATTAAATTCTTCTGCATTTTTATTGGTCAATCATGTTATACTGCAGTTAAAATTGGTGACTATATATAAAATTTGTTAGTTTTAGGTAGTACTGACTGTATAAACAAATCTAGTATTATTATTGGCTAGTTTTAAATTAATTATATATATATATTTACAAGAATGTATATATATGCATAAAACTTCAAAATCTTATGCATGTGCAGAATATAGAAGGTTAGGGGCTTCCAGAAATTACGTGATTTTTTGATGAGTGGGTGGGGTCCCAAAAATATCAGATTATAATTATAATTCTGGTCAAATTTTTATAATTCTGGCCAAAAATATAATTATAAAATTATTAATAACTACCGTAGATTCCCGAAAATAAGCTACTCTGAAAATAAGCTACCCCCTGATTTTTTTTAAAAATCAAAAAAAACGCGTTGGCAGTTGCTACATATAAAACTTTTTTTTTACTAAGTAATTTCAAAAGTTCGATTAAGTAAAGTTGTTCAGCGCATCAAAATACACCTACAGTACAAAAACAGCTATATACTGAAAATAAGCTACCTCCGATTTTTTGACCCCAAAATCGTGCAAAAATAGATAGCTTATTTTCGGAAATATACGGTATTGATCTACTAGACCAATTTAGATGATTTAACTACCAAAATGTTCGTCTCACTGAGATGATTCTAAAAAGCCCAAAATCGTTAAAATCTAATCACAGGGTCCCAAGATCGTTCAGCTTTTGTGTAATTATAATAGTGATTTTTTAGAATCACAAATAAATTTCTTTAATATTGAATAACTTTTGATCCACTGGCCCATTTGGGATGATTTAACTACCAAAATGTTCGTTTCAGTGAGACGATTCTAACAAACCCAAAATTGCTAAATTCCAATAACAGGATTCCAAGATTGATAAAGATTTTATTGCTTGTTTAACAATACAAATCTTTATTGATCTTGGGATCCTGTAATTAGAATTTAGCGATTTTGGGCTTGTTAGAATCGTCTCATGAGACGAACATTTTGATAGTTAAATCATCCAAAACGGGCCAGCGGATCAAAAGTTATTCAATATTAAAGAAATTTATTTGTGATTCTAAAAAATCACTATTAAAATTACACAAAAGTTGAATGATCATGGAACCCTGTGATTTGATTTTAATGATTTTGGGCTTGTTAGAATCATCTCAGTGAGACGAACATTTTGGTATTTAGATCATCTAAATTTGTCCAGTAGAGAAATAGTTATTATCAATTTCATAAATTAAAACATATGAATAAATTTTAAAAAATATAAAATTTGATTGGTTAATAGAGTATCAGGTGTGGGTGGGTGAGGTAAAATTTTGAAATTTATTAGTAACAAAATATTACGTAATTTCTAGAAGCCCCCTTACTAAGTTCTGAGCTTAGAACCAAGCTATAATTTGCATATAAGAAGAATTTGCATTTAGGGAGTATATATTTAGGAATATGACTATATACAAATTTTTAGAAATTTGTATCAAATATATATATAACTAACCAGATCCTAAAATAAAATACTTTTTAGTAATTTTTTTAAAACTACTAATTTGCAAATATAAAATTTTTTACTTGCTATTTTATATAATTCTATATTTTGAATATATTTGTTTACTAATTTCAAAATCTATTATTAATTAAAAACCAATTATAAACCTACTTAAACAATTTATTTAATAGTTACTTAACCTAGTTTATATTGTATAAAAATGATATTGTACAACTTTGATAATATCTAATATAAAATCTCATACAAATTATACAAAATCATATATGCTATTTTATATAAAGTACACTTCTAATCCAACTTATTTGCTTATATATTAGTTTAAAACTAATTTACTAATTTGAGTACAAGTTTTGAGTTTACCTATTGTAATATAGCAATTTTTGAACAAAAAATAAGACTATACAAATTTAATTAATTGGTTTTTATAAGGGGGCATCCATAAATAACGTTATACAAAAGTGGGGTTGGACAAACGATAACATTTTTCTCAATAAGTAGGGGGAGTCAAAAAAATATAACGTAATTTTTTTAGAAAAAATTGTCTAAAAATTGAACCAGTAGTCCAAATTTAATGATTTTGGTACTATTCGATTCGTCTCGGTGAGAGGAGTCGAATGATACCAATTTTATTTCATTTGAATCACTGGATCAAAAGTATTAGCAAAATACTATTGGTTATAATGTTTTCTTATAAAATTACTATAAAATTAATAGTTTTTTGTAAATAACTATTGATCCAGAGATCCAAATGAAATAATTTTGGTATCATTGGATTCGTCTCACTGAGACAAATCGAATGGTACCTAAATCATCCAAATCAGATCACTGTATCACAATATATTCAAGTTTTTGTGAAATTTTATATATAAATATATGGATTTTGAAAAAATTTTTTATATAGTAGAGAGGGGGTCTCACAAAAAAAAAAAACTCTTTCTGACGATCCCTCGTATCAAAAATTTCAAGAAAACCGGTCTACGAAAACTTTCCATTTAATACATAAAATAATAAATTGGTTCTACCAAATAAAGCCTGCAGTGAGTGGTACTTGTCATTTAAAGGTAAAGTTCATAGACTACCTGCCAACAAGCTCAGAGCTTATCACTTACCGTTAGTGGGCCTCTTGTTTGGCACTATCGAGCAAAGAAGTAGTGGGCACCGACCTAGAGTTTAGTTTTGAGCTGTGTTATTATGCTAAGCGTAACTCCTTTATATTTGGTACTCTTCTGGGCTTTTTTCCATTACTTTTTGGAAACTTTTGAAATTTCGCCAAAAAGTGGGAAATCTAGCTTATCCCCTCCAAAAGATCAGCAGTGTTTACCCTTTCCAAATTGGGATAACGCCTACCAAATTGGATCAAGTCACAAGAGCTTTTTGGACCTGTCTGAAACAAATAATGAATGACACGTAGACACGTAGAAACTGAACCGAAATAAAATTTTTTTCGACGCATCCCGACATCCGGCGTATCTTTAGTTATCTTTCTATCCTTCTTCATTATATGTAAATATAGTACTTTGGTAAAGCTGAAAGCTTTATACAATCTATATAATTTTTAAACTAGTTCATGCGAACATTTATTTTCTTTTCTTTTGTCTTTTTGTCTATTCTCATTTTATTTGTTTATTTTGGATTTCGTGTAGGTTTTGTAGTAGTACCCCCTTTTATATTTCCTTTTGTTTTCGAAAATATTTGTTGTTCATGTGGATCTGGATTTAATACTCCTTGTTCTAGAGGCTAGGTAAGAAAGATCAAAGGAAAATTAGTAATGTTGGCAAGCCTTCTTAAAGCCTTAAAGGAAGAAAGAAGATGGGAAGGTAACTTCTAGCTTGTCGTAAAAAGGGGAAGTCCTTTTTATTTTGGCTTTAAGTAACTAGACGGGCTATCTACTTCAATACCAAGTTGGTGTCGAAGTAGTGCAGTAGGTCGCATTTAGGTATCCGGGTACTTAGGTACTGACTGAATGGCCGGATGATGCTAAACTTAGTTATTAGGTAGTACTATGTAGGTGCAGTAGTAAATACAAGTATCTTAATAAAGTGTTAGCGTGGCTGCTTAAGTTGGAAAAAAAAAGTAGAGGGGGGTCTAGCGCTACTATGAGGGGGTACATAATGTTATTTATGAATGTCCCCTAATATGCAGTATTGTCACTTGGACGTTTTTTGGACATTTTGGACATTTTTTCAAATTAAAATTACTTAAAATTTTATTAAAATAATCTATTTTAATTTTTTCACCAATGAGTCCAGCACCTAAAAAAATATATAATTATATATTTTTTTAAATTACTTTATTGATTAGTTAAACATGGGACATAGGCTTGGACGATTTTGGACAATCTTGGACGTTGGACAAAAATCATAGTATGGTCACGTCCAAGTAACAACACTGCTAATATGTATCTTTTTATTGACCTAGCCAACTGGCTTTTTTTTAATTTTCATATATAAAATTTTATAAAATTTATATAAAATTTTTCTTAAAATCCTATCTGATTATTAAAACTTACAAAAAAATTTTTTTGAAATTTCTAGGTCTTCACATGGACCAGGCTACTCACAGATACCCTAAGGATTGTACCACTAGAACCGGGCTTGGGCATCAAATTACAAGCCCTAGAGCAGGATAGAGCTAAGAATCGCAGGCCCTTTATTATATGGGTAGGGCTTGAGTACCAGTACTACCTGGCCCATATACTTATAGAGTAGCCTGCTATGCATGCACATAATTATTCACTAATTAAAACTTATATTGATCAATAATCTTTTTTTATATAATCTTATATACACAATATGAATAGGTTGGCTCTTTAATTTTTCTTTAATTTTATTTCTATGTGTATATTTAATTTGGTTATTAAATATTGTTGATCAATTTTGAAATTGTAATAAATATGGAAAAATAGTGTAAATAGTTTTTTTTTTTGAAAATTTCTATTTGTACACGTAGTATATATACACAGGTAATGTGATATCTTAAAATTTTGATTACGAAACCACCTTTTATCTTTTAATAAAAAAATTCTTAAGAAATTTTGGTATAAATAACCTTTGCCATAATCCCAAACCCACTCTTACCCTAACTATAAACAAGGATTTAATTCTTTGTATGTAAACATTGTTTTGATTGATATCTTACACAATTTGTAAATCAATAAATTATACTCGTGTATAAACACTACATGTAAATTAATAAATTTTCTTTTTTTTTTATAACTTCAAATATTCGTAAAAACTATTGTCGAATAAAATAGAACCATCGAATAAAGTGAAAACAGCAAATAAAGTAGAAACGTCAAATAAAGTAAAAGCATCGAATAAAATGGAAACATCGAATAAAATAGTGTAAAAACAGAGAGTTTTTTTTAAGTTTTTTTTTACATTTTATACTATATGTATTTATGGTATATGGCTGATTATTTATTAAACAGGCTTAATAATTTTTTTATCTTTTTTTTTCATTAAGCCCGTGATTACCTATAGGTATTTATAGGATTTAAAGGCTGGGTAGAGTATCAATTTTGGGGCCCTAGAGTAAGGATAAGGGCTTGGAAATTAAGCCTGTTAATAAATGGGTATGGTTAGAGTATTACTATTACTTGGCCCTATCCGACCCATGCGGAGGCCTAGAAATTTCTAAATTTTAATCTAATCAGATTATGAAAACCAATTAATTAATTTTTCATGGTCTAATTATAATATTTATAAGAAACTAAAAAATATATAAATAAAAAAAAAATATAAAGAAAAGCAAAAATTTTTATACAAGTACTGTAAATAAAAGAACAAAAAATATAAAAATAATGTTTTATAGTTAAAAAATAATATATATTTTTTTTTAAACTTTAGCAGATCTTGCCATTGCTTTATTTGTATAGTTATATATATGTTGTGTCCCAGATAAGAATTTGTTCCAATTTGGAATCTGGCCTAATTCTACCTCTAACTCTAGCCTAACCCTAACCCTAAAGTCATCTAAAGTCCTAATTCTGCTACAAAATTCTCATCTGGGGCAGCCTGATTCTGAATCGGGCATCGGGATACAACATATATATGATTATATACAGTGTTAATCTATTACTAATACAAGCCCAACTTTATTTGGTTACTTTTAATAGCACCTAAATGTGATCCACTAGTGATCCACTGCAGCAGCCCCCAAAGAGGTTTGCGACCAAGGAAACCCCTTACAAAGTTACTATCCAACCTGGAATTTCATCAAGTTAGCTCAGTAGCACCACAAGTTCATGTAACTTCAGACTTAGGCCTCATATTATGTCTCGTGATTTTTGTTATTCCAAATCAGGATTCTGGCACAGTTTTCTTCACAGCCACAAATTTTTGAAATAACAGCTGCCCAATTAAGTCTATTGTATAACATCCAGGTCCCTGACTCCCACAATGTTTCAGTTCTCTAACCAGCTAGCTTTTTATTATTCGCCTTTGGAGGAATTGAACTGGCAACCTTGCAATTTGTATCCTCGAGCATAACTGTTATACTATTGACCCAGAGAACTATTAAAAAATAATATTAGTTTATTAATATAATTAATTTTAGATATAAAAATTTTAAATAAAAAAACGATAAAGATCGGATCTTTTTTGCACAATTTTAAACACAAAAAATCTAGAAGTAGCTTATTTTTGAATATAATTACTTTTTAGTAAATTGCAAAT
Organism: Gigaspora rosea; assembly: GCA_003550325.1. NCBI lineage: Eukaryota > Fungi > Glomeromycota > Glomeromycetes > Diversisporales > Gigasporaceae > Gigaspora > Gigaspora rosea. The sequence goes on from QKWP01000243.1 coordinate 355,847, forward strand.
AGTTATTACATAGTAAAGTCTAAATAAATTGATTATTAGTGCTTAATAGTTATAGAACATGTCCCTAAGGGGGGATCCATAAATAACGGTATGTACCTCCACATAGTAGTGCTTGATCCTCCTCGACTATATAAAAAAAAATTTCAAAATCTGTATGTTTATATATATAATTTTACAAAAACTTGAATATCTTGTGACACAGTGATCTGATTTGGATGATTTAGGTACCATTCAATTTGTCTCAGTGAAACGAATCCAATTATACCAAAATTATATCATTTGGATTACTGAATCGAAAGTTATTCACAAAAAACCATTAGTATGGGGGCATCCATAAATAACGTTATGTACCCCCTCATAGTAGCACTGGACCCCCTCTACCAGTGATAGTAAATGACCTGAAATGACCCAAATGACCCAATGACAAATGACCGGTCATTGGGTCATTTCAAAGGTGAAATGACCTAGTGGGTCATTTGAATTTGATTGGTGGATCGCGCAGGGGCATTAATTCGAATTTTGGCCTGAATTAAGCTTAATTTAGGCCGAAATTCGAAATCAAACCCTGCACGTTATTTCGCGCTTATACGGTACATTATAATTAATAATTATTCCCATTATAGCTGATTATGGTTAAAATAGGTAAGAATCATTTTGCAAATACTATTTATTATTTTGAAAAGCCTGTCAACAAAGTAACAGGGCGATTATTATTGTGAAATCAGATGACTTTATGACCGGTTATGTTCCGGATTTTTTATATATATTTCTTTGTGATTTTTTTGTAATTCACATTGTTACAAGTATTGTTAGATCGGTGGCAAGGGTAAGGGATAATGGCTATAATCAAAAACGAATCAGTGATATGAAAAAGAAAAAATGAGTATTTAAAGTAAATGGTCTCGGTGAAGAAGGTTATCTTTCTTTTCGCTATTGCTCGCCTTGTGAAGGCTAGCTCTATTGCCCTCCCTTACCCTCCCAAAGCCAAGCAAGTAATGTTGTTATATCAGGCTCCACGGCTGCAGTAGCAGTGCAAGGACCTGTTGTTCAGCTCCACGACTACAGTAGCAGTGCACAGTGTTGGCAATTGGACTAATTGGACATAATAAAATTTTTATTGGACTTTATTGGACATATGCCCAATTCCAATTAGTCATATGTCCAATTCCAACAAAATTTTATTGATCATTGTCCAATGCCAACACTGGCAGTGCATGTATATGGCTCTGCGGCTGCAAGTGGCAGTGCAAGGACCAGTTTTATTTTTGGCTCTGCGACTGCAAGTGGCAGTGCAAGGACAAGGACCATAATAAGAATGAAAACCCGGCTATATTGGCATGAGCATATATGCCGATTCTCTTTGCAGCTATAGGAAGAGTGACGTTTTTTCTCTATATAAAAGCATTTGAATTTATAAGTTGTTTTGGGTTGATCCCTTTATCTGTGGGACATGTAAAGCATTATTGGTAAAGGGTCAGTAGATTTTAAATACACGATACGACAGTTATTGCTGCGTAGCATGTAATAACAGATTTATTTTTTTTTACGACGATCAGTGATTCAAAAATTAATATGTAATTGTGTGACGCATTTGATCTTTAAACAATGGTACAAATAGATTTGATAATCTTTTTTTTGGCGCTTTTAATTCTTTCGCTGTGCCCAAGAATATACACTTTGAAATTTGAGGTATTGCCTCTTTAGTTACAAATCCGAAGTGTGCGCATATATTATAAGTCTCATAGTGTTATACATCTTGCCTTTAAAGACTTTTACTAAATCTTGCAATCAGTATTTGTCAACGAAATTCCAAGTTCTACCTGCCAATGCTAATTCATATCTGTAATACTTACCAACACTGATCCAAGTTGTCTTTAAATCCTGTAGCAATTTTTCTGGATAGTAGGTTATAATTTAGTATTAAAGTGAAATTCTGAAAAAAAAAATCAAATTAAATTTTATTAGGTAAAAAGAAAGCCAAATACTAAAGCCCGTAGTGATTACTTACCTACTGACAAGGAATTGACGAAATAATTGAGTCTTATATTCCTGAAAATACTCGCAAGGCTACAAAAAAATGAGTGATAGCATTGAATAGGTGGTGAAATAATTATAATATGCAACTTTTTTTTTTATTATTTTTAAGTAATTTAATATGAGAATTTTGAAAAAGTTGCCGGGCTAATATAAATTTTCGTGCAACTTGAGAATTTCGAAAAATTTCTGATTAATAAAGTTTTTTGCGCAACTATAAGAATTTTAAAAAAAAATCTGACCCATTAAGTCTTGCGCAATATGAAATTTTGAAAATTTTCATGCAACTATCAAAATTTTAAAAAATCCTGCTTTCGTACAATCATGAGAATTTTGAAAAAAACTCTATATGCACAATTACCTAATGACCAAATGACCCTCAAATGACCACGGTCATTTGGAAATGACCGTGGTCATTTGGAAATGACCGTGGTCATTTGGTCACGGGTCATTTCCAAATGACCCAAAATCTGAATGACCGATAATGACCGGTCATTTAAGGGTCATTTGAGGTCATTTGAAAAATTTTCAAATGACC
>QKWP01000243.1:363677-407741 GCA_003550325.1 Gigaspora rosea
AAAAAAAAAAAAAAAAAAAAAATTATAGTGTTTTTTATTACTATAGATAAATTAGATTTGCAAATCTGTATAACAAAAACAAAAAAATAAACTTTTATAAAACAAAAAATAAATTTTAATTACTTTGGAGTTAGGATAATGCCTGGGATTTTATTTAGACACAAAATTTAGCAAGGAATTTTTTTATTAGAGCCTCAAAGATGGTTTTATAAACAAAATTTTGAAATACAAACATTTTTTAAAAAAAAATAAACAAAGAAACAATTTTTGTTACACCTGATCTTAAATTTTTATTGGCTATTCTAATTGTTTTGTATAACATAGTGTAAAATCACTATAGATGCGTTTTTAAAACTTATAATTTATAATATTTTGCATAATAGTAAAATTGCAAATCACTATGTTTTCTTCTTTGACCCCAAGTATATTGGGATTCACCAAGCTAATTTTGATAATTTAACTATCAATAGAATCAGAAAAACCTCTTTTTTAACTTTTATTTAGAGCACAAAAAGCCTTTACTTAATGGCATTTTTCATATTTTTGAAAGATTATTTAACCAATTATATTATTGCCCTAACTTTACAAAGGTTGTAAAAATAAAAAATACATCGACTTTAAAGAAAGATTCTCTTTGAACTATTTGAAGTTAAGAACTAAAACTTTAAATTAAAAATTATTAAATACTAAAGAATATATATAGTTGAACCTCCCCAATTCAATATGCATGATGGACAAGTTTTGTATCAGTATTGAGAGTTTATTGGATTTAAAATCATTATAAACTATAAGATTCATATAGCAGAAACGGGTTTGGTAGATTAATTTTTAATCAGATTTGACAGGTTATCAGTTTTAACAGGATTGGTTTTGGGAGGTTCAACTGTATTTGAAATTTAAAAAAGGTTTATATATATATTTTTAAATAAATTTAATTTAAATAATTTTTTTGTATAAATTTATATATAAAATTAAGTGTATCAACTTATTTGATTTATATAACAGCATTTGAAACCCCTAAAAAAGGTCATGTTTTGTAACTGTTAAGTAAACTTGTTTAAAAAATTAAAATATATACTATATTTCGAAAAATGTTTTTTTAAAAAATTGTAAATTTTTCGAAAGATTTGTATTAATTGCAATTTTTTTAAAAAATTTTGGTATGCAATTTTTTCAAAAGATTTTGTTATATTTTTTTTGTTAATGAAATTAAGAGATAGTATTTGAAATATTCTCTTTTAAACTAAAATTACTACAAGATAAGCTTCTACTAATATGCAAAATTTATACTTAATATTGATAATTTTTTTTGCTTTATTTCATATATACTTAATCTAAAACAAGTTTAATCATTGCAAATTCTTTTATGATAAAAGTTATTGCCAAAAGTAAATTATTTTTAATAGCTTCATTTTCTACAAGAGTTTGAATTGTTTGTAAACACATGATTTTATTATTTTTTTCAAAAAATAATTATAGTTTGAGAAGTTTTTATACTATTTAATTTTTATTATTTGTAATAAAACTAATCAGAAAACTTTTTAACTTTTAGTTTTGTTTTACATAGCCCAAACAATTGGGTCTTTATAATTTAGTATTTTTTTACTAGAACATTTTTTTTTTAAAAAGTACTAAAATTTTAATACTTTGTAAAATAGCAAGCAAATACTTTATAGTAATTTTATTGTATCCAAATATTTAATACCAAAGGCTACCAGTTGTTATCAAAATTTTTTATTAAAATTTCCAAAAAAAGATTTATATCAAAAAGAAGATTCTGTTTGTCATTCAAAATAAAATTTGGTTTTAAAATAAATGCAGCACAAAAATCTAAATCTATTGTTTTTTTTATTGTGTACAAGTTTTTTTTTAATATAATAAAAAAATAAAAAAGACATATTATATATCAAATTTTAAATTAAAATTTTTTTTTTTTAAGATAAGATTTTGTTCTTATTTTTTTATAAAATTGCTGTAGTTATAATGATCAAATTTTATTTTTTTTATTTATTTTTTTTTTTACTTTTTGACACGTCTTGCCAATATTTTATTAAAACCAAGTATTGAGTACTATTTATAGCCTGTTAATACATGATAAATTTCGAAATCATGCGGTAACTTCGTGAGCACCTACATGCAACCGGTTGCACCACCTTACAGATAAAGCAGATGTAAACTTTGTCAGCCCACGTCAAAGAGCGACAGAGGATTTCTCTTCAAATCCTTCCCACCTAGCATCAATAGTGGGGATAAACTCAATCATTCAAGAAAAACAAATAAAATGAAAAACAAAAGGAGATAAAAAAAAAAGGGGAATAGCTACAAAACCTAAACGAAAAACCAAAACTAACAAAAGCAATAAAATGAAAGATGAGAGAAACAAAGAAAAACTCTATGCTAATGATGTAAACTAATAAAAGAAACATAAAAAAGCCACAAAGGGCAAAAGAAAAAGTAGATAAAAATTATATAATACTGCACAAAAACATATTCATCAAAGTATTATATGTACATCAAAGAAAAGAAAAGACAAGAAAAAAGAAAAAATTGTGCCTAAAAGAAAATTCTAGAAGAAAAGAAATTTTTTCCGGTATTTTTCTTCAGATCGTCTTCATGTGTCATTCATTGTTTATTTCGCAAGCGTCAAAACTTACTTGTGACTGGGCTCCGATTTGGTAGACACCTTTCCAAATTGGGAGGAGTAAACATTGCTGATTTTTTGGAGGGGATAAGCTAGATTTCCCACTTTTTGGCGAAAACTTCGAAAAAACCAAGTAGGGAAGAAACGCCCGTTGTAACCAGCTTGAAAGGAAAGTATAGTTCAAAAAAACTCATTTTTTGTTGTTCCCCTTGAGCTACAAGAAACTTCGTCAACGAAGAACTTTTCTTCACCAAAATTTCTATCTAGCAAACACCTCCGGCTAGTAACGTTGCTTTTGGCTTGCATGTTGAATATACAAAGGAGTCCCTGAAGTAAAGTTAACCTCTGTAGAAACCGTATTCTTGTAGTAACCAACTATACATAAATGTATTATATATAGGCACCTCTCCAACAAAAACTTTTTGTTTTTTCTTCCATCGGCAAGTTGGTCCAAGTGATCGTTGGAAAGAGTCTCAAATAAAGATTGATCAAATTTTATTTAGTTGCAGTCAAGTTTAAAAAAAAAAATGCAAAAGAGTTTAAAGCAACTTAAAGTCCAGTTCAAGTTTGCTTGTGTTTGTAGACGAGCAATATATTTTGATAAAAAAAGAACAACATAATGAAAAAAAACTTGTAGATTAAAAATTATTGCTGACCAATCACGATTATCATCTCATTTGGCAAATAAAATTTGGGCAGGTAATCACGTAATTCCACTCTGCTTTGGATGACGGAATTTGTGGGATTTGGAATTTGTACCCAGGGTTGTTAATTTACCGTAATTTTATATTTTTTGGTAAATTTACCTGGCTGTTTGGTAAATTACGGATAAATTTACCCTTAGTTAATCTTGTTTATAATATAAAATCACGTGATCTAGTGGCTAAAAAAATTTTTTTAGCCAATCAAATTATATAGACCGATCAACCTTAACAGTTAAGTATATAAAGGTAAATTTACCCGCATCTTTGGTAAATTACCTGGTAAATTACCGTAATGTTACCAATGGCAATTTACCACCTAACAGCCTAATTTGGAATTTGAGGATTTGTTCTATTTTTGACTTTGGGATTTTTAATAATGGGTTTGGAATTGGGATTCATAGATTTGAATTTGGACGGCAAGCATACGATTAATTGACCAATCGACTAGTCGATTAATCGATTAGTTGGCCAATCGGTTAATCGATTAATCGACTAAGTTGGGTCTGTAAAATTGCATCCACTTATTTGCGCGGGTAATACAAGCTCCTGGAGAGGAAATAGCCAATCGGAGAGTGCAAAATTTGACTATTCCGGATCAGCCCGACGAAGAATTCGAACACGCGTAAAAGAAGAAAAAAGCGAAAATACGCAAAAACTAATGTTTAAATCGATCTTGGTGCACTAATTAAAAATGACGGGAATGAAATTTTACTTATATTAAGCATCACTCTAACCCTATAGCCTCTAACGTTAAGACCCTAACCCTAAATTTTTATCTCGCGCACTTAGTTTATTTACAAAATCGGATTTCCTTTTTATTTTGTGTTACCCGCGCAAATAAGTAAAATGCTGTAAAATTCAAATAGATTAATTCGATTTTCGATTGCTCAAATTTCTAAATGCCGTAATACTTAACTACTTTCAACATGTATAGGGCATCGGTCAATAAAACGTGTCGGTCATTCACCCACGAAGTTATAAATTTTTAAAAAACTTTTTTATTGAATTTTTTTTTTTTTTTGGTTTAAAGAATTTAAACACTAAACGCTAATTAACCCAAGCTAGTCTAGAACAATTTAAACCCCGGGTTTAAAGGTAAAAATGAAACAGTGACCCTAACTTTATATTTCCGTATCCGGATTTTGTCAAATATCTTTCTGCAAGTGAATTTAGCCGCTTTATTTGAGACATTACATTATCGCCTGGATTTGATAAATAAAAAGTTAGCATTAAATTCGAAAGATCTATCCTTAACGTTTTAAATATCATACCAATATTTAATGACGTCTGTGACGTATTTTTGATTTTATCCACATCAAATAAATGTGCGTAGTAAGTAAGTTGATTATATAACCTATACTCAGAAAACTAAAAAAATAAGAAAACAATTGCAACTTCAGTTTCTATTAATGTTATTCGATTCTTCATTTAATCGCTTTACATATATGCAAATCGGATCAAATTGATAATACCCAATTAGCACATGATTAATACTTTACCTCAACCACCATTTTCCCACGGCATCCTTGTGCACATCTTTTCCTTGATATATTTCTTGTTCGATATCCACATGTAGGATCTTCACATACATTCCAGCTATCATAAAATTTTTTTACTTGAAACCGAATACTGCAAGTAAGTTGCGCAAGTATTGATGAAGTTGGTAGTGCTCTCATACAATTAGGATTGCCGCAATAAAATCCAGTCTCGTCCAACAAGTGACCCTAAAAGCTTTATGAGTATCTAGCTATCATTTACAACTTTAATACAAATAATACTAACCGTAATAGAATTGAATCCTTCAAACGTGTATGATTCTCGACAATGAATACATTTTATCATCAATTTGTCAACATGTTTAAAGCGTTCATCATCGCTAATTTGAGAATTATATGTATGGTACGTGCTATTACTCGCTATTGGCACGAATTTTGATTTATCAAGTCCTTAATTGACGAAAGAAGCAAATGAGCATAAATTTAAAATTCAAAATTGATACAATTACTTTCATTTCGGTAAATTTCAAGCTTACCTAAACATTCAGCAATCCTTGCACTGCTCGTTCCCTCGATATGTTCACACAATCTAGCGACGGCAGCGTGAACTTGTTGGCTCAAGTACCATTCAAAATCTAGCAAAACATGAAAACGAGGTAAAGAAATGATAACTACAACAAATAATGTTAACGTAAACGTACCAGGTCGTAAATTAGAGTCTTCTTTCCGGATTTCATCCGGATGGAATGCTTTGTCAGTAAGATTTTTACTAGCTATACTATTTTCATCTTTTTTAATGCATATCACGTAAGGAATGTTGTCTCCTTGTCGAGCGCTCATTCCTCTACTTTTCATCCATAGTGCAACTCGCACGTGTGGTAGACTTTTGATATCAGCATAGGCCTCCGGCGCTTTTGAGAGGTTCTATGAAAGCGCAATAAAATAATGAAAATTTTATTACCGTGCTTTTTAATGTAAAAAATTGTCTTCTTACCTTATTTAGTATAAATTTATCTATAAAAAAACTCCCAGAGCGAATATCATTTCCTAACTGTATCAGATATTCATGGATGTTATTGACCACTGCAGTCCGATCAGATAAAGATAAAATTTGATCCAAAATATATCTTATATTTAAAACAAAATTAATTAGTTTGTAAACATTACCAATAAACAAATTCCAAATATTGTTAGTAATTATAATATACTTAGAGGCGTCGCGAACCAGTTCACACCAATCTCTTCTGACCAGATCGATACCTTTCGTCTCATAAGATCGTGTCAAAGTTCCATTATTCTCTTCGACAATAACGGAGGCATATTTTTTCTTTTTTAGAAGTAACATCTTTTCAAAAAACCCATCTATTTCGATCTCAAGTAGTTTATATTGTTGGTTAACCTTCTTTTTTAACATCTTTCCTATTTCAGAAGCTTCATGCAGATCTATAGTATTGGTGTGGATCATTATTGAATCCGTATCTCCATATATAACCTATGCAATAGATAACGTTAAAGTCGAAGGTATTAAATCTTAACATTAATAGTAGACTTCATACCTCAATGCCTTCATCTTCTGCTAAGTTAACAGTACTTTGGAGGATTTCTCGACCCTTAGAAGTGATTAACATGGCCAAAGCTTTCGCATAAAACCGAGATTGGGCAAACCCCAAGCAACCATACATGCTGTTTGCCGTAAGTTTAAGAGCTTTCTGACGAATATCATACTATTGTTCACAAATAAAGATAATAATTAATAGTTATGAAATTGGGCCCATGGTGTGAATTTAATTCATAATAGCTCACCTGTGCGAGATCATCAGGTGATGCTTTTGGATCTTTCATCAAATTTTTAACCAGCTTCCTTTTATTAACTAGACTTGCTATTAGTTTAGGAAGGATCCCCTGAGACAAGCCAGGCTCAGGAAGATCAGGAAGCAAATCATCCGTTTCCTGCAAATTAATTTTTAGATGAATTTAGACAGTTCGTAACATTATTTAAGTGTTTCAAATAGAATCACCTTGCCAGTTCGTCCAATCGTAGTGAAACAAATGTTATACTCTTGAATAATTGATGGATATAAGCTATTAAAATCCAACATGACCACGTACTTGTCGTAAAACCCTTTTTTTGGTTCTAAGACAAGCCCTCCTGCATATGTTGGTTTTTTCCGTGATCCATTTACAGCATCAATTCTTTCATCTTTAAGTCAGATTCAAACGTTAATGATTACGTGAAATGAATAATTAATTTACCACTTAAATATATCATAGTTTGTTTACCCTCTTCATCGCCTCCGGCAGATTTTTCTGCATTCTTTATGTTTGATTTGTTATAACTCTTGTCCGGGCAAATGTATTTATTTTGATGAAATTCATGTAATAATAGATATTCATTACGGACAGCTCTACTAGCACTGTTGAGAGTTTTAGACCTTGATATGTATATAAATTTCAAGCTTAATAATGTACAATAAATATTTGTACAAATCAAAATGAAGGAAAATGTACCAAATATTTCCAGCCAAATTAGTAAGCTGTTTGGTTAGTGGTAGTATCTGCAGCTTAAACATCAATTCTGACGTGAGAATAGTATCGTAGCGGCAATGAAGAACAAAATCAAACAGAGTATCGGCCCGTTCGTATTTTGTTACAACTTTCTCACAATCGAAATCCTTTCGTTTGACACCTAATTGTGATAGTGCCAATTCAGTTAAAGAATATGTCTTTGATTTAATGAGATCCTGGATAGAAAGAAAAAAAAAAAATAAGAAGTAAAAATCTATAGCGATCATAATAAAAATTGTAAGGTCAATAAATTTTACCTTTGCATTGAAAAATGTATCACATATTAATCGACCGTTTACAAAATCTCCCTCTTTAAATGCTTTATTACTTGTGCGAATATTAAAGCTTAAATATTATCGATTTGGTAAGATTATGCTTATTTTCAAATAAAATCAAATCAAAGTAATATGAATAATAATACATCTGTCTGTGGAGCCTTCCAATCCAAGACCAGTCTTTAACTTTCAATGCTTCCATTCGTTGCAATAAAATGGGCAACTCAAATCCAATGATATTATGTCCAACTAGAACATCCGGATCATTTTGCTTAATAATGGCTGTTGATTCAAATGATGATTGTATGAAATATATGGTTAAAATAAAATCTTTGTACGTTAAGGTTATACGGACCTAAAAAGCGGTTTAATAAAGAGTATTCATTCTTTTCCAAAGTTAGATTTAATTTATTTTTGTTTCCTTGCACCATGTCTTCAAATTGTGTAGGCCACCATGGTTTATCGTTTAATTGTCTAATCGATGTTTGCTGAATTGACTGGAGCTCCTTCGCACGAATCGGTCCATCCAGAAAAACTGATTGAAAATAAAAATTTAATAATATTATAAAAAAAACTCGTGATACATTAAAATAAATTAAATACCCTTAGGATAAACTCGCACACTAAAGGCAACGATTTCATTTGCTTGCTTTTGATGATTCATTATAGTACGTAAGCTCAATGACATTATTGTTAAAGGTGGAGATTTCAATGGTATTGTCTCCTTTAAAGGGTTTACATTTTTTGGATCTTTAACGAATAATTCACGCTTGCACCAGGAAACCTAAGTATCGCGAATTTAGGGTAATTTTACAACAGTGACCATTAAAAAGAATCGCAAAATAACACACCTTAGCAGTTTGTTCTTGGGCACCTTCAATTTCAAGCCAACAGGGACCTTTGATTTTTCGCTTAATCAAGAACAATTCTGTTGCAGAAGACTGTGCCCCGAATATACGACTAAAAGTTTTTCCGCTTAAATCACTTGGGTATGAAGGGCCTAATAAATTATGATATATAAAAATCATATAAAAGTCATTGAAATGATGTTTGAACTTGATCGAAAATAATAAGCTTACATGAGAACGGATACACCACTTTTAAATAATCAGACTGAACAGGTACGTCCGACAGCTCAAATGCATATTTTCGTGAAACGGTCTTAGCAGCGATTTTAGGAATTTTGTATTTTTGCCTCAAAGATTCAATTTCTTCGAAAACATCATCCATGGTGACTTTGATGTTGGTTTCATTTCCATTATCTAAAAGAATCATGAGCACTAGTTATAAAAAAGTTACACACGACAATTCTAAAAATATACGAGATAAGCTAAATCTAACCATCAAGTTTACACTGTCTTGGCAAAACGAAAATGTTCCGATCAATGTTATTAACGATTAGGCAGCAGCTCACATACAAATTAGCATTTTTATCAAATATCTAACGAAAATATAAATAGAAGTCAGAAAACCGATTATAAATTATGATAGACGCATTAATAGACAACTGACTTTTCCAAAAAGATGCACATTCCCCTGTTTTTCATACGCATCAATCCAGAATATTCTACTTATTACGTCTGTTTGGTCTGCAACTAATGGGTCATACAAATCTGAATTGTCCTGTTTTTCGGTATCGTCATCGAAATCATTTACCATCATTATTACGTCCGTTTGGTCTGCAACTAATGGGTCATACAAATCTGAGTTGTCCTGCTTTTCGGTATCATCATCTAAATCATTTACCATCATTATTACGTCCGTTTGGTCTGCAACTAATGGGTCATACAAATCTGAATTGTCCTGTTTTTCGGTATCATCATCTAAATCTTTTACAATCATCATTACGTCCGTTTGATCGGCAACTAATGATTTACGCGAATCTAAATTATCTTGTCCCTCGGTATCATCATCCAAATTTTTTACCATCATCATTACGTCCGTTTGATCGGCAGCCAATGGTTCATACAAATCTGAACTATCTTGTTCGTCGCTATCGTCATCTAAATCTTTTAAAAGGCCAGATAAAAATGCGGTTTCTTCTGCGGTTGACTTGATCTTCGTGTGGTTAAATTAATAATTAATATTTACAAATTATGTATGGTCTTAAGAATCTATACTCTATACTCACGTGACAAAGACGTCTTTAAAACCCTTCATCTTGTACAAGCTCTATAAGTTACCAGCCAGTTTTTTATATTGTCACGTGATTGGCGAGTATAGACCTAAGACCATTTTAACGTTTCAAAAAAAAAAAATAATAATAATCTCACTATTTTGGGCTTTGAAAGTTGCGTAGCGGCAGCCCGCTGAAAAAAGCTATTTAGCCTTGCGTTCGGTCGCACCTCTGCTTCATCCCCCAACTCTTTGATTCTTTTCCTTTTTCCTATAATTTTATATTAATATCAATTAGAGGGAAATTGAACGAAATTGGTTTGAATTTTGAAGAAGAGGAGGGATAGCAACCATCCATTGGACGGTCATCGTAGTCAGATTCTTCTGAATATTCTTTTCCCAAATCATCTTCAGCAAATAAATTTGCTTTGCCATCATCATCTTCGATGAAATTATCTTGTTCTCTTTCTTTAAGATGTTCTTGATATTCATCCTCATCAACTTCGATGTAAATTGGTTCTGGTTCTTGAATCTATATGGAATCCCCATTATAATCGCAATTCTAACACGCATAACTGGTACAAGCCTTCAATAAATCTAATAAATACCTCATACTCCTGCGCACGAGAACCTCCCGTTTCCCGTAAGCGGCGAATTTTTTCAAAGACGCCACTAAAATCTCTGCCAATTGCACGTCGTTTACGCTGCGACACGGGCATCACGTAATTTTTTTAAAAAAGATTATAAAACACGTCGCGTCAGCGGTAACGACGACGTCGTATATTCTATAGGATAATTTTCTCGTGATTGGCCACTTTGAGCAAATCCTGAAATTTTTTCCCGCACGTGATATGGCCATCCGACATAAAAAATAGAGGACCCTTAACGTAGACCCGGGTCAGGGACACGGAAAAATACCGGTTTGATTGGTAAAAAATTCATTTCGATAGTAAAAAAATCCTTTTTATAGCGATATAAAATTTTACTCCTATTTTATCTATACAGTCAATTCTCTGCAAGTGCTCCTTTTTTCTTCAAAATATATTGCTTTTAGAGTAATTATTATCATGCGTCATAATTAGATCTCTCTATAAGTGCACATTTTCCAGATTGAGAGCTCACTCTCTATAACTCTGCGACCTCCCGACTAACTCACCCATATTTGGGTGATGGACTAGGAAAACCCGCCTTTGAAGGGGGGTTTCCATTTTGAGAAAATGGCGATTATAGTTTGTGTTACCTAAATTTCTGTTGATTTTTTCCCCTGAATTTTTGATTTATTTTTAGACATCCAATCATTTGATATCACGTGTTTATTTGTTAACTTCTAGACATCCAATCATTTAATAAATAATTTGATCACGTGTTTATTCGTTATACTACTATACTATCGCTATGTCTTTAAATGAAAATAAAGAAAATACATTTGTTCCATCACATATTTCTTTAGAGCAACTAGATTTAAGTGAATATGAAGATAACGAGTTAGTACAAGAAGTTGCACAAGATTTATGGAAATTTTTTCAATCCAAAAACTGTGAATGCCGAATGAGAAATACTTTTCAATGTTTTGAAAAAGTTGGATTTAAGCGATTTTTTGAACGACATATGCAATTTCGTAGCTTAGATAAAAAAGAACTAGATTTAATTTTAATGGGTCAGCTTATGGCTTTCGAATATAATCAAACAAATGAAGATGCTAAACAGAAGTTTAATTATCAATTTAATAATGATATTAAACTCTGTAAAAATACATACCTTAAATTAATTGGAGTTGGAAAAGATTATCTTGCTCAAATTAATAAAAGTTTAAAAACAAAAGGGTTAGTTGAACGATTACACGGCAATACAAAGCGAATTCCTAATACAAAAAACCGTACAAAAATTGATCAGACTGTATCAAATTTGGTTTTTACATTTATTAGTAATTATGCTAATGTTCATGGGTATCCGTCACCAGGTCGAAATTTACAATATGATACACAGTCAATAATTTACTTGCCAACTAATGAAGATTATACTAAAGTATATAATAATTTTATCGAATGTCTTAATATTTTTCCTGAAAAGCCATTCGATAAAATTAGTTATAAAAGTTTTGTTCGCATTTGGAAAGAGTTATTACCACATATTAAATTTATGACGCCCGGTACAGATTTATGCGAAACTTGTGAAACTTTAAAGGCTGAAATTCGAAGTGCAAATTATAATGAGAAAAAAGAATTAATTCAAAAAAGGTTAGATGATCATAAACAAAAAGCAGAAATCGAACGAGAATACTATCGTAATAATATTTTAACAAGTACGATATTACCTGATACAATGCATATATGTTACGATTGGGCACAAAATGTTCCTGTGCCTTATTCTCCTCAACAAATCGGTACAACATATTTTAAATCTGCACTTCAGGCTCATATTTTTGGTATTTGTAATACTGGACAAAATCCAGCTCAACAATTAAATTATATAATTGCTGAGAATGAATTTCCTCAAGGAACGGGTAAAGGAGCAAATACAACAATTAATCTTGTTTATAATGGATTGCGACGATTTCATAATCATGAAAAACATTTAAAAGTAACTTGTGATAATTGCTCTGCACAAAATAAAAATAATCTCTCATTATACTTTTGGTGTTGGCTTATATTAGTTGGCATGTATGATACGGTTGAGGTAAATTTTATGGTAACTGGACATACGAAATTTATATGCGATGGATATTTTGGTAATATTAAAACACTTTTTCGAAAAACAGTTATTAACACAGTAGACGATGTTCAAAAAGTAGTTAATAAGTCAACAAAAAATGGTACCAATAATGGAATATGTTATAATAACGGTAAAGAATGGGCATATTACGATTTTGCTAAATTTTTAAAACCACATTTTAAAGAGCTACCCGGGATTTTAAAGTATAATCATTTTTTATTTACTTCCAAAGATCCGGGAAAAGTATTATGTCAAACTGAAGCATATGGTACATATAGCACATTTAATATTCTAAAAAATAGATTCAACGTTAATGAAGTTCTTGATAAAATTCCTTTAAAATCTTTATCAAAAGAACGTCAAGAATATCTTTACCATGAAATAAGAAAATACGTAGATATAAAATTTCAAGAGATAACTTGTCCAAAGCCATCGTGGCTTAAATAAATAACTTTTATTTATTTGGGAAAAATCTAAAAGCTTGAATAAATAAAAATTTTTTTTATTAAATAAAATTTTAAGGTTAGCATTAAATATAATATAACTTAATATATCATTACGTATAAATTAATTACCGTTATCATATTTTTTCAATAAACCAGCAATAAAAATTATTCTTATTTATATATGGTATAATATAAAAGTATCGTTCAAAACTAAAACCCGCCTTTATTCTTGTTTTTGTAGCTGAAAAGTGGAAATTTTTTTTTATATCGCAATTTATTGATGATCTAATTTGTCACTTTTGATTGGATGATCTTTGATCGTGAATCTATTTTTAGAATATGAAATTTTCGAAGAATTTTTTTTTTCAAATTAAAAAATCTCGATAATTTATTATATCAACATAGGTTAAAAAGTGAAATATATACAGAAAGAAACCGGCACTTTAATTTGAATCAAAAATCTCAAAATTGATAAAAAAGTGTCAAAGGCGGGTTTTCCTAGTCCATCACCCATTTCATAATTTCTTGATATCTTCCGAACTTTTCCGAAACTTTCCGACATTCCTAATTATCTTACCTGGCCCAAATTAAACATACACTGCTCGTTGCTGTCAAAAATTCCCATATATGAATTTTTCCGTGTCCCTGACCCGGTCTACAATTTTATCGTAGACCGGGTAGCTTGAAATATGATTGGTCAATTAATACTTGGCATTTTTAGAAACTTTGAGCGAAAGTATCTCGAAAATTACATAACCAAAAAAATTTTTTTATTTTAATTTTGCAATTTCGCAAAAAAATTTTGTTATTTTAATTTTGCAATTTCGCAAAATTTAAATAAAAAAAAATTTGTTATTTTAATTTTGCAACTTGAAATTAAAAAAATTTGTTATGCAATTACTAAAATATTTTCGCTTTAGCCTTTGAAAAATTTTTATTTCAATTTATATTTTATTATACAATTTATTTACGATTTATTTAAAATACTTTAAAATAATCATGCAATTTTTTTATTATTATATATTGTTTATTGTCGCAGATCATAATTTAAAATGAAATCTACATTCTATACTTAAACCTATTAATACTTGTTTATTATAATTTTTTTTAAAACTAACCCTAACCCTAAACCCCTAACCCTAAAAAATGTACCTCAAAAAAATTTAGTTTTCGAGATTTTATACTATCGTTTCATTTTAATCTGGATTTCATTATGATCTGTCACAATTATATCTAAATTTATGCCTCCAAACAAACTCATAAAGATGCCTTTTCTAACAAATGTTTAGAATAATTTCTTGATGATATATTTAATTTTACACCATTCCATAAACCTTCTATATTATTAGTATGAATGCCAGTTCCTTATTAAATTTTATTTTTTGAATGATTTATTCTATGATGAATCATATTTAATTGATCCAAATGGCTATATTCCTTTCAATAATCAGTATGAACTATTGATCTTGGTTTTATGTGTTGTTTTATAATTTTCTCAAAGTTGGTGCTTCTCTATCTTCTGTTAAAACAAAAAGGCATTTCTTTTTTTTAGTTCTCTCAGTTTCTCCGACAGCCCAAAAATCTTCATATTTTTTGAATTTACTTTTGTCTATTTCACAAATAATATTTTTTCATCCAATAATAAAATCTTCTGGTACTAACTTTAAAATTGCTAAATCTCTAAATAAATTTACAAATTTTATAATTGTAACAGATAAAAAAGTAGTTATTATACTAATTGAAGTATAATTTAATTTACATAACCAAAAATATCTAATTAACAAAATATTACAATATTTAATATTACTATTTGCAAAAATAGTATTTTTGAAAACTGATTCTATTTTGCTGCATTCTCAATTTTTGCATTTATAATAATTAATATATTAAGTTACTATTGAGTTGCAAATTTCATATTTTGTTTATTTTTGTTTATATTTTAATATTTCTTTTTCTATTAAAAAATTTATGCATTTTTCTTCATTAAAAAAAATATTATGTAAAGATTTTAATGCCATTTTTAAAAAATTAAAAAATAACTAAATACATATCAAGCTTATTTAGGGGAGCACCAGAAATCACCTGATTTCTATTTATTATAGAGCCTACCCTAGGGCAGTGTTGTAAATTTTTTATGTCTGAGCTATTTTTGGCGAACCAGACATTTTTGGACATTGTTTGATGACCATGTCTGAATTATGTCTAAGTAAATTGATTGTCATCAGAAATCGTCTGTGCAATAATTGTCGGACACGGACATATTACAGATACGGACATATGGACACAGACATTAAAGATCAGGTACATACGTATTTATTTCTGTATTTTAGTGCACAAAATTTCCAGATAATGTAATCTCTTTTTTGGACGTCAAGAAATTGCCTTAATTCAATATCACATCCAAGAACCAAATTTTATAATTAATTAAGCGAATTAAATATAATATATAAAACAAAAAAGATTGATTCAAGTATAATTAAAAAAAATGAAATATGTGACAATAAAAGAACTATTTAAATTATTTATATTATTAATAAATTACGTATTATTTTTAATATTAAGAACTATTAATCTTTGTCAAGAAGGGATCAAGGGGTAAATGTGATAACAGCCAGTGGGGGTGGAAAAAAGAATTGTCTACTATTAAAGATGTAACCGGTTTATAAAATAATGTACAAGACCCTAATTCTTGCATTATCATTGACACTAATAATTTAAAAATTTGGACTCGGCCTTAGTGTGGCACGGCTAACTAAGAAAAAATTAAATTTTTCTTGGACTCCAAAATTATTAAAAAAATATGCAGAAACCGGCAATGATAGCAATTGGCAACATATCAATTGGCATAATAATCCAGACTGAGATTTTACCAATAGCCACTATCAGGAGGAATTAGCAAAATGACTATTAAATTTGGTTTAGCTATGTTTAGAAAAGAATTTTCCCTTAACTAATAAATATTTAACTTACTTCTCTTAAAGAACCTGACAATGTTTTGAGTGCAACAATTCTAGAAAGTTCACGCGCTTTTTCATATTTATAATCATTTCCATCAATTTTCGTATGCCATCAAATCGGATTGCTGAATACACAGTACCAAGTTTTTTACCAATTTCTTTAACATCCGATAATTTATTAAATGGAATCCATTCAATCATGATCATCTTTGTGAGCTTGTTTTGCTATTTTATTTCACAAAATTATTAAATGTTCTTTATATTACAAGCTGAAAAAAATTTTTTTATATAAAAGTAAGTGTGGTTATGTTTTTGTATTTCGTAAACTTATTAAATGTTCTTATACTCACCGAATAGAATGATTTAATGTGAATAAAATTATTTGTATGTAATAGTAAATATGTATTTATGTTTTTGTTTTGTGAACTTATTTTGCGGTTTTTATGTAGAAAATTATAAAATATTCTTTATGCTTACAGATTAAATGCGAATGAAACGATTTGACGTAATGGTAAATAAGTATTTATGTCTTGTTTTGTGAACTTGTTTTATACAGTAAAGGGAGTTAGAGATCAAGCGCCTAGTTTAAAAAAATTATTAATAATTAGAAGCGAAAATTCAAGTTTTTACTATAATGAACCGTAAGTTCTTTAGTGAAAACTTGTGCACGATATTATATTTATTTTGGTAAATCATTTAAACTGATTTGATTATCAGTATTTAAGAACATTTGATTGGTTGATCTGCAGACAATATCCGCCGGACATTATATCACTATTACATCTTTGGGACATGAACGCAGACATTCGGTCTGGTTCGGTCCATGTCCATGTCTAGTTTGCGTGACAACACTGGATTCAGAGGCTTGGACATTAATGGCAAACTCAGGACGGAGTCCTTGAATAAAAAGTTGGATTACGAAATCTGCAGAAAAGACAACTCGTGGGTCAACACATCTCTTTAATTTTCTAAATTGATTGATATAGTCATCAACAGAATTGGCACCTTGTTTTATTTCAAAAAGTTGCTTTTGCCAAATAGCCTTTTGTTTCGGAGTGACAAAGCGATCTAAAAACAGGTGTTTAAAACTTGTACCTTTATTATCCGGATCACTAAAAGCAGTAGATTGAGTAGCGAGAGAGAAGAACCAGTCTAGAGTAATTCCTTTTAAGTATACAGGGACAAGTTCTAATTTCCAGTCAGCATTACATCAGTTGGCAACAGCAGCATGCTTAAACTCGGAATACCATCGAGTGGGTCTTGGGTTCCATCTCCAGTAAAAAAAGTAACAGGAAAAAGATTCTTTTCAACTCCTCCATGTACAAATGCAGCAGCTAAAGTATTAATAGCAATAGCAGTATTGGAGATAGCTCATTCAGCCATAATAGAAGGTGAGTTGTCTACAGGTGAGGTTAAAGGAGGTTCTTGGTCTTTTTTCTTCACTAATTTCTTCAGTAGTGTCTGGTAAAAGTCTATCTAAATTAAAAGTAGAAGTAGTTTTAAAGAAATATTCAAGATCTACTTCAGCTCGATTAGGCGTTAAAGTTGTAGGGCTTGCAGGTAGGCTAGTATGTTGGAATAGAGGGGTTTGAGAACTAATAATACTATTATTTTCACTAAAAGGGGGTAGGTTAAAACCAAGAAGAGTAGAAGGGCGATCTTCAGGAAAAGTAAGAAGAGGTACAGTATTAAAAGTATGGCTAGATCTTTCAACAATAGGAAAAGATCCTAAGTCTGGATATTGAGGGTTATAATTTCCAGTATCAGCGTCTAGATATGGGTTAAAGGTGGTATAGTCTTCAAAATCAAGAGGAGGTAAAGTAGTTCGATGGGTAAAACGTTGAAAAATAGCAAGAGCAAATTTTCTTGGGTTGTCAAATTCAGTTTGATAACGGCAGCTAAAAATAATATCTCGAATACAAGCACAAATAGTAGCAGAGTTTCTAGTAGTGGTCAGATGACCAAAATTGCCAGTAGTTTGGGAGGTGTAGGAATTAGCAGAGTAGGTACCCGAATACTAATGCCAAAATCTTCCAAAAGGTGTTTGAGCAAAAATTCGATCACTAGTTCGAGGGGGAGGGTAGCACTCTTGACAAGAAAAATCAGAAGCATGTAATTGGAGAGAGTGATAGATAGGGTTTGCAACGGGCCAGGCCAAACCCGGTAATTTGTGGGTTGGGCCAGGCCTGAGCTGGGCTTGGGCCCAAATTTTAAGCCTGTGATTAATTGGGCAAGGCTTGGGTTGGGCTTGTAAAATAATGGGCCGAGCCCAGGTTTTATAAAGAGGCCCAATAAAACCCGGCAATACCATATTGAATATTAAAATTTTATTTCTTTTTAAACTATAATTTTTAATTTAGTTAGCTATTTTTACAATTCTTGAAATACCTAATAAAAATTAACCAAATAATATTCTAGTTAATTTGGTAAAGTTTGTAATTTTTAGTATAATATAATATAATAGATTCAAGAATATACATTTTAATAATTAAATTATTTGGAAAATCAAAAATTGATTAGTTGTTAAGTTGCCAACTAATCAATGATAATTTTATTAAACAATTAATTGTGACAGATCATAATGAAATCCAGATTAAAATGAAATGATAGTATAAAATCTCGAAAACTAAATTTTTTTGGGATGCATTTTTTAGGGTTAGGGGTTTAGGGTTAGGGTTAGTTTTAAAAAAAAATTATAATAAACAAGTATTAATGGGTTTTAGAAGTCTAGCAGGTTAAGTAAAGAATGTGGATTTCATTTTAAATTATGATCTGCGCCATTAATTGATTGTTGATAATTAATTAATTAGTAATACTATTTGCAAATTATGGATTGGGCCAGGCTTGTTGGACCGGGCTTGGGTTGGGCAGGCTTGGGTTGGGCCAGGTTTGGGTTGGGTTGGGTCAGGCTAAACTAAGCTCAGGCCAGGTTTGGGCTTATATTTCAAACCCATGATGAATTGGGCCAGGCTTGGGCTGGGTTTATAATTCTACGGGCTGGGCTTGGGTTTAGATGAACTTGGCCCAACCCGGCCCATTGAGAACTCTAGTGATAGAGAAGAGCAGTGTTTTGATAGTGTTCTACTAGGTAGTTTCTAATATGTCGCGTATATAAATCGTTAATATCAGTAGTCATATGTCTAATAACTCCTGGCTAAATCTCAAAATAATTAATTGCAGATCCATCTATTAAGGATAGAATTTCATAGGCGCAAATCCATTATATAGATCATGTGAATACATACTTTATTGTAATAAAAAGTAGCTATTCGTTATTTCGAATCATAAATTTACACATATTACAAAGTAACTTGAATCTCAACCATACCACATGTATTTATAAATCATTTATTATTTTGTATTTTAAGAAGTTTTATATGAAGGAAAGAAAGATTTCATAATAAAACTGCTTGTTAATTTTTGTTTGATGATATTCTAAATATACTTTCGACGTTTAGTATTGACGCTTTCAACAGATGTTATAGTATAACTATTACTCTCTGATAATGCTTTTTCTGACGACTCCTTTTTAAAATATGCACTATATCTTCATATCCATCCTTTGATTGTTTTTACTGTTGGTATTTCCTCAAAAGTAAGTTCCCCGTTTGCTACCAGATCTTCTAAGTTAGCATGCATGTCTTCAGGTGAGTAACGATCTTCAGCTCTCAAATTACCAGCCAAAAAAAATCCTTGCAAGTACTGCAATACTTTTTTTGTCATGCGTTTTCCGGCACCTTTGTTACCAAGTTTCATATTCTCTTTTAGGGCCCATCCTAGCGAAAGAGGAAATTCTTGAATACTATAAATAAGTTCTTAGTATATAGAAATATGTAATTCCAAATGGAATTATAATATGATGATATAATAAAAACATATTACCTTGTATCTTTTAGATTGTTATGATAGTGGTAAAATAAAAATGAGAGTTGAATGTTTAAGGCTGTCAAATAGAATAGAAAGGTATACTGTAAGTAGAGGTGTGAACGCAATGCCCTAACTTGTCATAATTATGGTGAGTTAAGTCATAATTACGACAAGTTACGGAATTACGTTTACACTTCTAACTGTACATACTAGGGTGTTCAGATTTATGCATTATAAAAATACATAAGTCTGGACGTACAAGAGTATCACCAAAAAAAAACTGGGAGTTCTTAAATTCAGATTTAACTTTTCACATGGGGCCGAAGCTACTCAACATCCTCATTATTCGTCGTATTGAATTAGATCCAATATGTTCATTACATCTTAATGAGCTTATATTCTGTGAATTGAATGATCTTTTTGGCGGCACTTGTATGTTTATTATTACCTATTATTGCATTTGATATTTCACCTAATTCATCACTACTAACTAAAAATAAATATCAATTTGTAGATAGATTCATTAGCGAGGCGTAATGTTTGTAGCCTAGCTTGGTTGATATAATATTCAATTAAAGTTGACTAGTTGATCTCTCTTAGGTCATTCTGGACTGCAGTGTGTCAAAAATACCCACACATGATAATTGCGAAGATTATTACAAGCCCTTTTACTTCTTGTTAGTTACTATTTCCAAGATCAATGTAACTTGATCACAATATTGGGAGCACGCATCCTATAAAATTGGCTAGCTATATCTATAATTACCAACTAAGAAGTCAACTAGTCGACTTCAGCCAACTAGATTATCATCAGCTACAAAATATCTACGTTACCTGATTGGTTGTTGGTTTCTTTGTTCGTAAATAGCCCTGTGTCTTTATAATAAAATAAGATATCTTTTTTTTTTTTTTTTTTTTTTTTTTTTTTTTATATTTTAGACAATTAACCATAATAGAGAAGTGGTCCTTACTTGATTTTTTAGGAATTGGCATCGCCCAAGTAGTTTTGGGTTTAGATGGCTCAGAAAACGTTGGAGATGGTCTGTTATAAAAAGTAGCAATCTGCTCGGGTCGGAATTCAGTCCACGCACCTATATGAGGAAGAGAGCGAGCACGAATATATCCTGCAAATTGGTCTGTTATGGGCCAGGACCACTCAAACCATTTTGAAATACCAGGTATAGTTTTGATTTTTTTTTTGCTGATATCGGTTTCCAAGTTTTGACTAACTCGTATTATAAAAATAAATGCACAGATATATGGTATAAAGTTATTGATACTAGTCAAAATTAAGAAATTTTGCATGCTAAATGGCATGCTAAATTTATTAATTTGACTAGTATAAGAATAGTAATATTTTGATATATATAATTAGGCTTACTTCAATGATTCTGAATTTATTTCTATATCACCTTGTTCAACTGATAATGCTGACGATTTTGTTGTTTTGTTACGATTTGGTTCTATATGAGCTACAGATGTTCCGCTTAAGTCTTGAAGTGCTGTTTCAATATTTGTTCCATCAGTAAGTTCACATCCAATTCTGACATATCTCTTAATTGCATGTGCAATCTATAATTAACATCAAACTTATTAGTAGAGCACAATAAATCAAAATATGAGTACCGTCAAGGGAAAACTTGTCATCGGGATTTCAATTATATTTTGTACTGGACACAATTCTTAATAAATTAGATAGATTGTATTCAGTACGGAATAATAATTGAAATCCCGATGACAGGTTTTTCCTTGATGGTACTCATATAATATCAAATCTACTTGCTGTTGCATGGTGAGAATCAACTGTGGTTTTCGCTTCTCCTGGCTCAAGAAAAATCCACCCGCGTACTTCTACATCATACCAACTATACCAATGACTAATAATCGCCATTAACTCCGAATTGTGATAGTGTCCTCCATTATCTGAAATGATTTTGATCCATTGTGGTTTGGGATCCATTGTCATGAATACTGCCTCAAAACACGACGCCGTGAACCAAGCATCTTGTTTGGTATCGGAACTCCAATGGTCATAAGCCTGAACATCTAATTTTTCATCATTATCCTTATCCTTTTGAAACACCAAGGTCGTATGGAGCGTCCATCCACGCTTTCCAAAAAATTGACTCTTTGTTTCCCGAGCCGTTGCGGGTAAAATTCGCATTTTGTAATCAACCACGATAACTGCACCATTATTATCTAACTCACGTAATGTGGAATTGAACTGAGCATTTAGGTACTTTTTACGAGTTTGATGTGCCAAATAACATGACAATCGTTTTTGGCATTCTAAGATCTCATCATGATAGGTTATATCATGTTTACTTAAAAGATCTTTGAACAGATTAAAAAATCTATCACATTCTTGACATCGTAAAAAATGTTGCTCTTTACATTCACCAAAGGCAAATAATAGACAATGATTGATACAGTTTGTATGACTAGCCGTACCATTCTCGTTCACAACCAATTCTTCTTCATAATACCGTTTTAGGTGACGGCGTAGCAATTCTATTTCATGAATCAAGCCATTCTACAAAAAATTTTAGATTTTATGTCAATATCCCGAACATCAAAATCCTGATGGTACTAAATTCCGATGTACTAAATCCCGAAAGAACAAAATCCCGAAAGACTAAATCCTGAAAACAAAAAAAAAAATCCTAAAAATTCATAATTATGAATTTTTATTTCAGGATTTAGTCTTTCGGGATTTTGTTCTTTCGGGATTTAGTATATCGGGATTTAGTACCATCGGGATCTTGGTATTCGGGATATTGGTATTCGGGATATTGTTACAAAATCAAATTTTTATATTAATAAGGTTATAAGATTATTATTTTTTTTTATCTGGCTTACCTGCAAATTTTTATTAGAAATATTTTTATTAATTATATCGATTATATTTTCGAAGGGTTGGTATCCGTAATCATTACATGTTATGCATAATCCACCCAAATCTTCTCTATATTGAAAACGACTGTTTTGTAGACGTGCCATAAAAGAAGTGCGCTTCATCCCATCAGGATAAATAGCAGAAAACTTTTCCCAAAGCGCACTCTTTTGATCTTTCAAGTAAAGAATAGGTAAATTTGTATTTGTATCGACTTTATAAGAGCTCATATTCACATTTTCTTTATCGTTAAAAAATAATTTGAACTCTTTCTCTTTGACCTCTGACATTTTTGAACGAGTAATTGTGGGCTTTTCTAATGCAGCACACCCAGGCCCATTAATACGAGAAAATTTTCGTGCCGCATTAATAGTATTAGGAGATACCTAAGTTATGTTTAATTAATATCATTGTCTTTTATATTTTATATTTGAACAATAATACAAGATTTCTTACTGTTAATTCATTCATTATTTCTTGATATGTAAATTTTTCTGCAATTATTGATAGTATACGCACTTTACCGTCTGCTCCTCTAAAATTGGCATCATAACTATCACGAAAGCAGTCCCAAAATGTCTTAATAGTTAAGTTCTGTGATGATACATTCAGCATTCCTTCTTCATATAAATTCTTAAGTGTAGCACGGTCTTTTTCGGGATCAGGTGCGTTTGTCCAGAATTCATTCTATATACATTGATTTCTTTAGTTTACATTGATCTTTTGATTAATAAATACAAAAAAAATTTCATGCAATATAATAATTATTTCCACGAAGCTGTAAAATCAAAAATAATGAAGCAGCCACGCTTGTGCGGCAGAAAAAAAAACCTGTAAATTGAACAGATTTTCACCTCCATTGAACTTGGCTCTGGAAGGGTTTGATCTGATCATAATTATATCATATGTTTATGCTAAGGAAAATCTGATCTTTGGGTATCAAGTTTATTATTTATCAAACTCAATCCTTAAAAAATTTAATCGGTGATTTACAATATGTAATTGAGAGCAGGCTTTCTAGTTATTGTTTAAAAACTGATAGTACTAGAAAGCCGTTTTTATTACACATTATTGAGCAAATTTTTTAAAGGCTAGGTTCACTAAGTAATAAACTTGATGCTCGTATTCTAATTTTTCCTTGGTAGACTTATATTAACTTTTTTTGTTTGATTAAATTTGATCTAATAATTCTGAATTAATTTACAGGTTTTCTTTCGCTATTCACTCGTTTACTAAACAATCTGAATCAAATAGGTATCTGTTAGTAAGAATTAAAAAATTCATATCGAATAGTATTGTCAAATTTTTTAATTTGGGGTAATAGCAATAATCTCTAACATATATACAAAATTTGATCCATAACTTAGGTAACTCATCAGATTTATTTATCTTTATGAGTTAGTCTGTAGCTTTGTTATTTATATACTTGTCAGTAAAATTTTTAGACTTTGAAATTGTAAGCACAGGTTTTTTTCAATCTTTAACAGCTGCCCTACCTTGATTAGTGTGTCGGAGGTGCATCAAATGCAACCTGGATTTGTATGAGGAGAGCATCCTCATACATTGCGAACACTAAGTGAAATTTCAATTATATTATATAATTAGAAATTTTACTTTGTATTCGCAACACACTCTGACACACTAATCAAGATAGGGCAGCTGCTAAGAATCGAAAAAAACCTGTGCTGAAATTGTGATCGATTCTATAGATGCAGACTTATTTATGTCACTAGTTACATCTCAATTGTGCTTTATTTTATAGACCAGTTTTTTATATAGGACGTAACTAAGTGATGCATAAGTCTGCATCAATAATCGATTCTAATATATATGAGGTTAAAATTTAGGTTTAGGTTTTGGATATTTTGATTTTTTTTTTTTGGGTTAGAATGTAAGAAAAGGTTATAAGGTAATTTTAATATGCTCAAGAAAGAAGTTTGGCTTTAATTATTGTTTTGAATATAGGAATATAGGTATGGATGGGTTTACTAATTCCCCCAACTGGTTATTCTAATTATTCACATATTGGAGTATCTAGTGAAATGGTGAAAATTAGTAAACCTGGTATGGATAAGACTTTAATTTGGCTGGCAAGTATAATAATTATTTGTTCAATTAGATTGTTTAGTTCGTGGATTATACTAATATTATATGAAATTTTGATTTTTTTTTTATAATTACTTTAGAAATTTGTTTATCATATGGTGTAATCTCCGTACATCCTGTTGCACAAAATATTGCGCGCCATGCTCGCACTTCACGTTCCCGAAACTCATAATTTGATCCATATACCTTACTAAGATGAGTATATAATTCAATAATATTGCTTTTCTGTTGTTTCCAATTTTGAAAGATTTTATACCATTCTTCAGCAGATTTACTAACAGCTTTTTTTAAATATAGATCAAATAAATGTCTCATAATTGTTTTGTTATTCCAATCTGTAAGTGTACATTTATCTGATATTAATGTTTGATGAGAAAACTTAGTGTTATATGCTTCGTCTAATTTTTGTAAGACTATTGAGTGATTTATAGCAAATAAAGTATCGCCTAAGATAGATTTAAGAATTCCAGTTTGTTGCCAAACTGTATTGGGGGAATTATTTTTATATTCTGCAACAATTTGACTATTTTGGTAAATTACAATTGAGAACAAATTATCATCCTTAATACTTTGAAAAAAAACCGATTGCTTTGCTTTATATTTATAAAAAAATGATGATGTATAATTGTGTCCAACTATATTGTGATTCGAATGTGTAATTTTACCCAAAGAACCAACAAAAATTGACAAATTTTCTATTTCAATAATAAAAGGACAAAATATAACGCCTTCTAATAATTTTTGAAATGTTTGGGTTTGTTCTAAACCTAAATATGAAAGGCCTGCAATTTTTGTTTTAGTGCTAAAAACGGCTTGATAAACTGAAGTAATTGCCTGAGAAGAACTTGTAACGATATCACTACTTTGTCCTCCACCTTCACATATATAACCAGGTTGTAAAGGACTATGTATATAATGAACTACATGAATAATAAAAGGTATTTTATTAAGATGTATCATAATTTTAAGTCCTAATCGTATTGGAATTGGATATGGTATATGATTATGATTTTCTTTAGAAAAAACCCACCAATCACGTAAATATGGTACATAGTGAAGTTCTGACTCAATAGTGCCAGTTGCAATAAGTTCTCCAGGTGTTATATGAATATTTGTCATTTTAATTACTTGAAGAAATAGAGATTTCAAATAAAAAACTTTTTATTAATTAACATAGCGCTATAATTTACTATATAATTTCTATTAATCACATGCGGATCTGCAATTAATAGTTAGTAATAACTTTTTAGTAAGTTTAGTTAAATAAATAGAATCCTTGGGCAAAGAGTCTTATAGCAGCAGCAAAAGTTATAAAAATAAACAACAATTAAAATAAATAGAGTTCTTGGGCAAAGAGTCTTCCAGGATGAACAGCAGCAATAATAAGTTTTATAAAGTCCTTGGGCAAAGTGACTTTCAGGTCAAATAGCAGCAGCTAGAGTTGTAGAGGTTTTCAAATATCTTTGATAATATCCAAATATTTTAAATGTTTCCACCAAAAGGCACCAAATGTTACAGTAGGGAGGCCTTCTTTAACTCCTTACTATAACAAAAACAAGGCTAAAGGGATCCTTTATCGGTTTATAGCGGTGTCCAAGAGGTAGGTATAATTCCTTAGTCTGTAAGAAATTATACTCTTCTCTGAGGGCAGTTCATGATGATATTCAATAAGGGATTATCGATTTTACTATTACTTAATAATACACTTGGTGTTATTAAGATAAATAGTTTCTTTATTAATAATCTAAGATAGGGCTATCCTTAGGTTTCTGTTCCTAAGAAATCCCAGTACAAGATGTATAATAAATATAAAGAGAAGTGGGGTGTCTTGGTTTAGTTTGACTAAGAGAAATTCTGTGTCTTTAAATACATTTTAGAATAAGCGTTATAAGCGTTGATTTATAATGATAAATACTATAATCTATATAAGCGGTATAAGCGCTATTAGGGGTTGGACCCGTTTAAAAAAACCTTACCCAGATTAACTGCGGTTAAGCAACTTGATTATTCGGGTATATCCGGATTACCCGGATTACCCGGGTATATATATTGCAACCATAAATTCTGTATCAAATAATAAAAATTGGCTGATAATTATTTGGCTAAATTCGATAAATTTTTGATTCTGTGTTAAGACCTTGAGCGCATACACTTTAATCTGAGCATATATGTAATACAAGAAGTACATAATAATGCCTAATACTACAAAGGTAAGATTAATGTAGCTATGATGGTATAATTATAAAAGGTAACTACTTAAAGAATTAAACAAATATAGAAATGAGGAGACACAGATATTCGTTACAGTATTGATATCATACAAGTATCAATCTCGATGTACAATATCTTGTATATTTAATGGTGCAAAATTTAGCTTTAATACATTTAAAGAAAGTGATAAGTTACACTGGGTCAAATGCTCAAATAGATGTCAATTAATATCGAGTAGTTTTTTTTATCAGTTGCATAATTTGAAAAAGCTATAAGCGCATATGTATTAAACAGATTACCCCAGTTTTAATATCAAATTCATTGTTCTGATTTAGCAGTTAATAGACTAAACGCCATTATATACTACATTTGAAAAAAAATTTGAAATTATCAATTAATAACCTTATTTGAACTAAAGGCATAAATTATTCAAGTATTATCTTGCAGTATCTATACATAACTCGAGATTGGAAAAAACCAGTTCATTGTTAGCAGATCTAAATCATATGAATCCATAAGCTTAAATGGTTGTTTAAGTAAATAGATAAAATGCGTAAATACTCTTTTAAACAAATTATTATATTCGCTTAAAGGTAGTTAGCTATATTCACATCTGATCTTTTTTCTTAGCAAAGTTTTCAATAACTGCAAAAACTTTAATATTATAATCCGTTTACTTTGGGTATGTGAAAATCTAGCTATTACTATGAATTGCTAATTTAATTTATTATATGAATGCATACTTTAATGTCTAATAAATGCGTACAGTTTACCTTCAAAAAAAGTTAATGTTAGTTGATTAATAACTTTTTTTTTAAATTCAATACCCATCTATAAATTACTTTCCTAGTTTATTAAGTAACGTAAAAATCAGAATCTGTTCGTAAAGCTGTATTTCTACTAATAATACAATATATGCTAGTTATATCTATATATATTTAATAAATTTGTTCAAAATTTCATTAGCAATTTTTTTGCTTATCCTATCTCTATGGAATCTGATAATGAAAATAATCTTGATAATGTTACCAATTCTGAGTTTGAAAATAATCTATCAAGTTCATCAAGCGAAAAATTACCTGATTCTTCTGAAAATGAACCACAGTTTAAGAAAGTAAAAACCAGCTTTGATTCTTCTGAAAATAACCAGAAAGATAGTTATGTATGGTTATATTTTCAGCTTAGAAATCAAAAAACAACGTGTAAAATTCTTATTCCATCTAAAGAAAAGGAAGTAGAGTGTGGAGCTACTTACAAATATGATGGTGGAACGGGTAATATACAATATCATCTTCGAGTTAGGCATAATATTTATTCTCCAAACCAATTAGATAACTTAAAAAATAAGAATCAGTTAAAAATTACTGATATGCTATCAAATGTATGACCTCACAAAGCACCAAAACAAGCAGAGCTTTGTAATGTTACGGTTGAATGGTTAATTACAGATTCGCTTCCTTTAAATACTATTCATAAAAAAGGATATCGTAAAATGATACAAAAATTTGATTCTGCATTCAAAATTCCTAGTAATAAATCAATAAAAATAATAATTGGAAAAGCATATCAAATAGGCGTAGAACAATTAAAAAAACTAATTCAAACTACTTGTAAAACTGCAGCACTTACAACAGATTTATGGACTGCT
The DNA here is from genome assembly GCA_003550325.1 of Gigaspora rosea. NCBI lineage: Eukaryota > Fungi > Glomeromycota > Glomeromycetes > Diversisporales > Gigasporaceae > Gigaspora > Gigaspora rosea. The sequence continues at coordinate 392,314 of QKWP01000243.1, forward strand.
TGAAGTCAAGATAGTTATATAGGCGTGACATTGCATTGGTTAACTTCTGATTTTGAAATACGTGATATAGTTTTGGCTGTAGAAAAGTTCGAATATCCACATACTAGTGAACGCATTAACCAATATTTGAAATCAAAAATCGAAGAATTTGATCTTAGTAGTAAAATTATCTGTGTAATAACAGATAACGGTAGTAATATGAAAAAGGCTATTAGGCTTTGGGATAGAGTAGAGCGTTTTGCTTGCTCTGCTCATACTTTACAATTAACAGTTTTTCAAGTGCTTAAAAAAATTGACCCATATATAAATCGAATTCAAAAATTAATTAAATTTTTTCGTTCTCCAAAACGTAGTGAATATTTAGACCAAGCTCAAATTGATCTTGCCCATCGTAATAAAGAATCATCTACTCTTCTTCATTTTGATGATTCTAATTTATTACCTGAAATTGAAGATCTTGAAAATGATGATGTAATTTTAGATATTCAATCTGAAATAAAATTTTTACGTACAATTAATGACACTAGAACTAGGTGAAATTCGAGTTATAAATCTTGGCAACGACTTTTAGAATTACGACCAGCTATCGAATGGCTTAATGCAACCTTATATCTTCAAACTAACATTGGTGCCAGAGAGGATGCTAGAATATTAAATAAATATATGCTTCAAGACTATGAATGGGAATTATGTGAACGTTTAGTTCAATTATTTCAACCATTTGAAGAATTGACAACATATTTTAGCGGAATACAATATGCTACACTTTCAATTGTAAATCCTAGCATTGAAGCATTAAAATATGAATATGCAAATGAATTACTGTCTAGTGAAGAATTAGAATCATTTGAAGAACCTATCTACGATGAGAGTATAACTTCTGATAATGAAAATTCAAGCTTAATTGAGAATAATTTTGATAATTCATTATCAGTTGACTCGATTATTAAAAACATAGAAAATATAATTTATAATTCGCTTTGGTATTATTGGTCAGATTCAGAACAAATTGGTCGATTGGCAACATTATTAGATCCCTGTCTTAAAGCTATAGAAGCATGGTCACAATCTACATGTGATGAAACAATTGAACAACTTCGAAGTGAATTTAAAATTTGGGAAAATACTATTATACCAAATGAATTTGAAGATTCTCAAACTGTCTCTATACCAAATTTTTTAAAAAAGGTTTTTTCTCAAACAGAATCTCCTGTTAATCATGAAGTTGAAATTCAAAGTTATTTAAATCCAATGATTACTCCAATTCCATCATATAATGAAAATGTTTATCTTTGGTGGCAGTCACACAAAAATACCTTTCCTATATTAAGTCAAATAGCAAGAAAATATCTTGCAATCCCGGCAACATCAGTTCCGTGTGAAAGGTTATTCTCTGACACAGGAAATATAATTACTTCCCAAAGAACATCTCTGGCTCCAGATATTATTAATCATCTATTATTTGTTAGAAAAAATAACTCATATTGTGATATTTTTTCATAAACATTAAATATTCTTTTTTTATTGTGCGTATCAATAGCTTAGAAAGATTGTTGCTCAATTTTTCAAAAATTATTTCTCTTATAGACTACTTACCCGATATCACATAGGGTTAGGATTGGTTGCAAGTATATATATCTTTAGTAAGTTTTTACCCTATGTACTGTCGATTAGAGGAAATAACTCTTAGGAATTGTACTGTAACTCTTTTATTCAGTATAATAATTATAGCGTACTATTTTGTTTAGCTTTGATAGTAAAAGTGTCCAGTCATACAATATAAAACAAAAGATGTGTATAGAAATTAGTTAAGCAGTACAATTGACAGGTGTATAAGACTTACAGCAGTCAATCGGTTTGAAGTATAAATTTTATATATGCATAAGAAATAAAATTTCTCAAAACTTATAAATAGTTTAAAAAACTCTAAACCGGGTTAAAGTTACCCAAGCTATTATTAATGATTCTTTTTCATTTTTTTGCTCATTATATTCGAATCGATCTTTATTAGTTTGCGAGCTCATTGAATTCAAAGTCAGATGCGCCATTATTGGATGCGAAATATCCAGTAACAGATTTATTTTTCTTTTCTTTATAACAAATAAATCACTTGAGTCTATTTGGCGCATAAATAGTACTTACATGACATACATTTATCATTAAAACGAAAACAAAATAATGTAAATAATATATTCTATTTCATAAAATTTAAGACGTACTTATACAGTATAACGTTTTTGGTATTAGCGCGACTGCATCGCACAGCTACTCTAATATCGATATACTATATATATAATCGTTTTCCCGGGATTAGATTTTGGAAATTTTTCAAACAAGCCAGACATAAAGTTTTGGGGTAGATTTTTAAGTCTCAAAATTAGGGGTCATTGCGGTTTTTGATGACCCGTTTTTTGCGGGCCGCATCCAAGAATTTTCCGCAGTTTTCGCATTTGGTCCATTCAAAGTTAGTGCAGGTTTTTTTGCTTGGTATTTTCGTCCAGTGTGTAAGGTGATTTCTAATTTTTGATAATTCCTCATTGACCCGAGCTTTTTCGCTTCTAAGGCACAAAATTTGGCTTGGAAGGTGGTGCGCTTTGTATTTTGTACAGTCAACCCTCCATAAATGCAACTCGTAGGGACAAGTCTACAACGTGCATTTAGGGAGGTTTGCATTTAGAGAGAGCCATTTAAATTGCAGCTTTTAAAAATTAGATCATCAAGTTTGTGTAACTTCCACCAAAACTGTATAACCTATCTTAAATACTAAAATTTGATTGGCCACGTGCATTTAGGGAGGTTAGTGTAATATAAAATGTTATTCAAGAAAACGTGCATTTACAGAATATAGAACGTGCATTTAGTACTAATAACATTTTACGGAATAGAAAAAAACATGCATTTAGAGAGGTATTGCATTTATGGAGGTTGCATTTATGGAGGGTTGACTGTAGTTAAATAATTTTTTTTTCGCTTTTGACTTTTATAAATAGCAATTCAGCAAAAAAACACCAAAAAAATATTCTTAATGGAAGTGGGGCACAGTTCAGCCCCAATTCTATGCCAATTTCTTAAAAGACCTAAAAATACCAGTTCCAGTTTAGAAAAACAACAACAAATAATTTCCGGCCGAGAAGAAACTAGGCTAATTATTGGACCAATCAGAATACCTAGCATAGTTGATTTGCTAGCCCCGTTAGAACCAATAAAACTGTGAATGGTCCCCAGACGCACAGCAAAAGAAACTTGGTCTAAAACCTTATTTTCTCTATATAATTTAGTAAGATTAACAACTTCAATGGCGACCAAATGCAAAAACTGCAGAAAATTCTTGGATGCGGCCCGCAAAAAACGGGTCATCAAAAACCGCAATGACCCCGATTTTGAGACTTAAAAATTTCTCCAAAACTTTATGTCTGGCTTGTTTGAAAAATTTCCAAAATCTAATCCCAGGAAAACGAAAGTGAATGATGCTAAACGAATATCTAAAACGGACTGGAGAGGGCCAAAAATTTAAATTACCAAGAACCAGCATTAGTCTTTAATGACAGTTCCGAAATTTTTTCTAATCCCGAACAAGAAGTTATTAATCGTATTTTAGATACTCCCGCCAGTTTCCGACAATTTACTCCTGAACGACGAGGAAAATTACAAAACGCCGACGATATGAAAAAAAGACCGAACTATTGTATTCCATTCTCGCTTTACAAATTGCTATTATAAGTTTTTGATTTTATTTTAGTTTGAAAAAAAAAGAATTATTGGATAACGCAAGTTTCACGAGCTTCGACTAAGTCAACAGACACTCCTCCCAATGTAAGTATCTAATGGGTATATCCGTGCTATATAACTCGAGTAAATCTAACAGATATATCCGTACTATATTACCCATGTAAATCAAATCTTTACCCGGATATCCGGATAGATCCGGATTAACCGGTTAAAGGTTATCCGGTTCCAAGCCCTAAGCGCTATAAGTGTCATAAGTGTTATAAGCGGTATAATCGTTATAAGCATCATAAGCGTTATAAGTGGTATAATCATTATAAGTATTATAAGTGTTAAAAACATTATAAGCGGTATAATCATAATAAGCATTATAATTAATATAAGTGTTATAAGCAGTATAAGTGTTATAAGCAGTAGTAACTATTCTAAGTATTCAACTTCTTAAGATAATAATATAATACAATATGATAATAAAATATAATAAAAATGAAATAATAAGATAATATAATAATATAATAAACTATCGTTCTATAACATTGGGATTGTTGCTTTGTTGGGGCGTTTTTAAGAAAACTTAACAAAGAAGATTTAAGGCAATTTGCAATTACGAAAGAGGCTACAATTAAAAGTATATGAGGATACTAATAACTGTTTGATTTGTGTAGTTAATAGTTGTTTTTATTATTGAAAGAGTATGAAGACTCGATGTTGAACTTGAGGTCCACATCGGCCGCTTTTATACTTTTTGAAATTTTACAAATGTAACGGTCAATATCTTTTACATGTGTAATATATACTATAACTATTATTAATAAAATATATAGTATAACTAGTATAAATATAATATATGTAATAAATAATATATATGTAATAAATAAAATATCTAGAATATAAGCTATAAATATGACATCTTTTAGATATGTCAGATCTACGATTTTTGTCCGCAGCAATCACCTAGCCAATCAGATCGTTGGTCTATTAATAAATTTAGGAGTAAATATTTGACAACTCCTATCTTGGCAACCAGAGGTCGTACAGGGATGATCTGTAGCTCGTTAGAACCGTCTCGGCGAGCTGAGTTAAATGGTAGTGGTTTCATTTAATTTGGATTAGTGGATCATAGGTTATGATCACTTTTGTGTTTTTCTATAGGTCAACAATAGTAATATGGGGTTGAAGAAAAAGGTAATGGATATTTGACTGCAGTAGAGAAAATAAGGTCTATGTAGTTTGCATTAAATTTAAAAAAATTAGAAGAGACTCTTCCAAAAAATTGTGTTAAGGTAATAGCTGATATGTTGATAGTACATGCTAATGATATTCTGTTTGAGTTGAGGTGACGGCTGGGACAAGGGCTGCAGGTAACAGATAGTAGAGGATAGTATTTGGTATTCTGGGTATTAATGTTTGTTTGCCAATGAGTAATAGAAATTTCATTAAAGTTCGTAAAGTGTGTACGAATTTTGCCGATGATGATTTCATCATCATTGAAAGAGAGTAGCCAAAGCTTTGATTTTTTAGGGATATTATAGGTGTTGTAAACAAAGATATTGGCACCCTGTTGTTGATACTGTGTGAGTAGAGATCAGTAGTGTTTACTTTCAAGAACTATGCTTTCGAGTGTTTTAAACCATAGTGGTTCTTTGCCTTTAGGTAAATGTAGAAGTCTAGGAGATAAATGTTTCCATTCCAAAAGAGTGGTATTGTCAGCTGTATATAATTGTTCAAGATAAAGTACCTTTAGATTTCTGAGTTGGCGTTTGAAAGTAATATATTTAGAGTTGTTAATAAGTATTTTCTCTATTGGTTGTAGGTTGTGTTGAATTGTATTAGGCTATAGGATATTAGAGCTTGCTAAGATTGATATATTGAGGTGTTTAAAGAGCTAGATAATTTTAAAGCTTAATGACTGTCTATCAGGACCATCTATTAAAGGTTGTGGGTGCTGAAGTATGTTTATAGTTGACTACAAATTGTTTTGTAATTGTTGTAATTTAATACGAGTAGTAGTTCCTAAGAGATAAGGGCTATTTAGACGTTGAAGAAAATTGGTCGTGTGATGTTGTAATTGGATATCCCAAATATTGTGGATATTATATAAGTATAGGTTTAGCATAGTACTATTTGGGGTTGATCTAGCAAGATGAGATTTGTGTTTAGCTATTGTAAGATATCTGGATAGGATGTTGTTACATGTAGTATGCGAGAGTACAATGTTATGAATTCTGTATTCTAATGTGGGGATAATAACTGTGTTAATAATATATGTAATTTGTTTATCTGTAATTTTTTTGGTGCTAGCAATATGTGTTAATTGAAAGGTTTCATTTTGGATTAATTTAATCTGCTCTGACTGCTTATTATTAAAAGTAAACCAACAACCCAGGAACTTAAAAGGTTGGTTAGCTGGAATAGAGTAAATTGTTGAATTGATAAAAGAGATAGAGGAGGGCTTAGAGTTGGTAGCAAGTATTGACTTGGTTGGGTTAACTTGTATATTTGCCATTTGGTAAAAGGAAGAGGCAAGTTGGGTAATTTGGATTAATTCTTCTTTAGATTGGGCTATCATAATGTGTTATCCATATATGCTAGTACAGAGACTGAGGTTTGAAGGTGTTGATTAATTTTAGGTTGTAAACTAGTTTGCCAAAAGGCAGATAATGTATAGCCTGTAAATAGTGATGAGATTTTGTATATGAGGGGATCATAATAGATTCTCCAAAAAAGAGGAGTAATTGTTTCTCCTTGGTCAATGCTATTTTTAACTGAGTAAGAGTTAGTAAGTCCGAGGTTAGTAATAACCTTGTTTTGGCGGTCTGATAGGAGGTTGCTAAGTATATTAATAAGTTTAGCTGGCATGTTGATTTGTTGGAGAGATAGTTTAAATAGATTTGGGTTAACAGAGTCATATGCTTTGCTCATATCTTGAGATAGGAGCCACAACTCTTTAGAGTTACAGGAAGCTTCTTCGATTATATTATTGAGTATATATATCGGGATAGCAGTATAGTTACCTGGTAGTGCAATATAATTATATAGGGAAAGAATTTCATATTTTGTAAAGATATGGTTTAACCGGTTGGTTAAAAGTTTGGTGTATAGTTTTTTAATATGTTCTATCAGGCTAATAGGTTTTGTGTTAATTAAATTGCCATCAAAAATAGGTTTTTTAGAAATTAGAAAGATTCTTCCCTCTTTCCATTGTTTAGGAATTGAGTTAGTGTTGATGCACCTATTAAATAGTGCAGTAACTGCTTGGAGAAAAGAAAGGCCAGCATGTTTGAGCATCTCATAGCTGATGCCAGAAAGACCACATGCCTTGTTGTTTGGGAGTTGAGAGAGTGTGGTTGAAACTTCTTCTATCAAGAAATCATTCAGGGCACTATTATACCATTCGGTATGGATATTGGTTTTAGGTTTATATTCATTTTGCCATGTGGAGTCAAATATTTGTTGGTTGATAATATGATGATTTGTCCAGTTATCAAAGTGCTATTGTATATGTGATTTGATTTCTTGTGTATCTGTAATAATATCATTGTCTATTTTGATGTTATCAAACTTAACAGGGTCTTTGTGACAGTTGAGAATACTATTGATCATAGATTTAGGATTGGATAGGAGCTTGTCACATCTTTTAGAAATACTATCATTGATTTGTTGACGAATTTCTTTTATATTTTCTAAATTGCGGGCATGATATAGAGCTTTCCATTCTTCATTACTAGTAGTCAACCAACTAGTAAGCAGATTGTATGTCTGAGGTAATTGTAGAATATTCAGTTGATGAATGCTGTTAAGTTTGTTAATAGTAGAATTGTGGTGTATAGGTATTGATGATTGGTTTTTGAGCGATATTTTAACTTGTCGAATTATATTACCGAGCTTCTTAAGGTTGCTATATAGTAGAGATCTTTTGGTGAAAATATATGTTGAAAATTGCGTACAGTAAATTTCTTGTTAGGGATATGCTGTAGGGCTGCGTTTCCATCTGACCACCTAATTGTCACGCGTAATTAATTTTTTTCATTGGTAATCTATCTCAACCTTGTACAGGTAATTTGTCGCAGAATTAGGGAAAGTATGGGTTGTAAAATTACCGTAATTTTACGTACTTTATGTAATTTTTGCATAAGATTCGTAAATTGGATTTTTCATGTACTGAAATTTACATGTATTGTAACAGGTAAGATTGTGTTATGCAAGTTACAATATAGATAGCTGGATTAATGTGACAATTTTCACCAACATTAACATCAACTTGACATTTTATAATATCAGTAAAATACATGTAATTTACATGCAATTTACCAACCCTACGCAGAATTAATTCGTAACTCTGGTAAACATAATTTTGGTAGAATTAATTCATAATCATAGTTCCATAATTTTGGCAGAATTAATTCATAACCATAATTTTTTTAGTATTGATTCGTAACTCTGGTAAGCATAAATTTGGTAAAATTGATTTGTAATCATAATTTTGGTAAGTATAATTTTTGTAGAATTAAATCGTAACTCTGGTAATCATAATTTTGGTAGAATTAATTCCTAATTTCATATCTGATCAATATACGAAAAGTAAATTTTTTTAACACAAATCATGTATGACGTGTTTTGGGAGTTTTTATTTATTGATAATATAATGTATGTATTGTACAGTATAATCTATTGTTTCTTAAATTATAAATAACAATTTATACTTCGCACTTATATAAAATTTAATACTTTTGTGAAGTTTTACGATAAAGATGTGATCGGTGGCGAGTCTTCTATGAGTGATTACAGTGAAGAGAATATACCTTGGTTTCAGAGTTATTGCAGTGAAGGAAGGTCAATTTGGTTTCTCCGAGTATACTAAGCTCAAGTCAAACTACAGAATGGCAAACGAACCCTGCGAAGTTGGTGGCTATACTTTTCCAAAATTTACTTAATTCTTAATCAATTTCCACGATTGATTTATCCAATTTTCTATCGATTTAAAAGAATCTCAATACTTTCAGAATTTTGAAAATGGACTTAGAGTTATTTCCGGAAAGAATTTTGCGATTATGTAATTAAAGAGCTTTATTGTGTTGGTAGAATGAAAAGCGCAATAAAAAAAGCAGGGGAAACATTCGAATCTGATGATTTCAGTTACACAAGTATTTATATAGGATATTAGTATAAAAACCAGAATTTTTGGGTATAAGGAAACTTTAAAAAAAAAACTAAGCATATTATACTGTACTAATAAAATACCTTTGTAATGAAAAATTAAACGGTTAAACGATTAAACGATTAAGAAAAATTTTAGGCGGTTCCAATCCCTATGCGATATCCATAATAAATGAGATAAAATCAATTTCATGTTGAATGATAAAATTGTTAAAATAGTTCTCGAAACCTTTTAGATTGAGTAATAATATATGTCGGGTCTATACCAGGGATAATGCTGAGATTTTGATTTATTTTTTTGGTAGTTAGGTTGGGGTTAGTGTTTATAATAAAAAGTATAGATTGAATTTGCTCTGAAGCTGCTACAGCTTCACGGCTAACTTAATTTGATCTTTTTTGATCTTTTTTTTTTCGATAATTTTTTTCTTTGATCTTCGTGTCATGAAACCAAAGTGATGACAAGCCATCTCAAAGCTATTATCGCAAACAGTATGAAATTTCAACCAAATAATTTTAAAATTAAATTTTAATCTTATCTTTCTTGGAAGCAAATATTATTTTATATTTTCAAAGGAATTTGATTTATCGCTTTATAAAGGTAATTGTTAATCAAATATACAACCTAACAGCAATTATTTTATAATAAATTTTGCTTTTACTAATTTACAATCAATAAATTATAGTTGCAAAATAATTTTATTAGATTAATTAAATACAATAATCCTCAAGCGAAGGCCAGAAGTGACTACTAAATATTAAAGATTTAGAGCCTTCTAAGAAAAATAACTTTGTTAATCCTACTATTTCAAGGATTACTGCTGTAAAAAGTTGGGTGGAGAATACAAATTAAGTATGTAAATTGCAAAATTTATATGTAGAAAACAAGCTCAGGAAGAATATATTACTAATATTTTTCGCAATAATAATTCTGTAACTTTATTTAGAGCTACGGCTAAGACTGAATAACTGTAAAATGACATTTGATAAAAATTGCGTAATACTGTATATATATTTTTACATTTCAATCAAATAATTTTAAAATTAAAATTTATCTCTCTTGGAAGCAAATATTTATTTTATATTCAACTGTTTTCATAGAAATTTGATTTATCGCTTTATAAAGGTAAAAGCTTAATCAAATATACTACTTCAAACAGCGAATAATGACAAATGAACATCAGAGTAAATTATGTTAAAAATCAGTAGTCAATAAAATCATCCGAGTTAACTATGTTAAAAATCAGTATGATGCAAATATATATAACCATTTCATCAGTTTTAGAAATAATTAAAGTCGTTGAGATCATTCCATGTAGGTATTGCAAAAATTTATTATGTCGTTCTATTACGTTATATAATTATCAAAATGACATCTTGATAAAAATTGCGTAATAAAAAATAAGGAATTTTAGTCATATTTTAGTCATATATATATTTCACCTTTGATATTACTTATTTCTTAGAAAATTTATCCATGATTGAAACAGTTGAAGACAAAGGAGAAATAATAAAAAATTCAATTAATTTTATTTGGAGGGCAACGAGTGGAAAAGCTGCAGCAATAATCTTTAATAATGATCCGTTACTTTCAGCTACCCTTACTCTCAATGACGGAACGTCAAATACAGTAAACTTAGACGCACCAAGTTGTGTAATCATTAATAGAGAAAATTTTCTAAAGATCATAGACCTCGCCAAAGTAAATGAAAAAGATAAAATGATAATCGAAGAAAACTATGAAGTAAATAATAAATTAAATATTTACATATTTACATTAACCTTAGGATACTAATATAATAAAAATCTATAGGTTATTCAAGCCGAAGATATTAATCTTGATAGACAACCTAGTGATCTATCATTAGAAATAGAAATGGACATTCAAGAAAATACTGCACAAAATACGAAATCGAGTTTTGATTTAGAAGAAGATGGCACCGATAATAATGGATTCGATAATCCTATTTCACAACTTCTTGAAGAGAGTGGGGACATTTAAAAAAAGAATAAAGCACAAAATTTAAATTCTAATACTCAGGTAGGTAGGATTACTAAACTTACATTAATTCGATTAAAATTTGAAATAAAATAATGACTAAACAAATTCATAAAGGAACCTGGATCAGATGAATTTAGTGACACAGATGAGGAGATAGATGAAATTATATTTGATTCTTTAATTCCGTCAAGTGGAATCAGTTTAGCAAAGAGCAACATTACAAAGCATAAATATAATATAAATGAAGCGTTCAAAGTTGCAAAAAATAATTATACTAAGAATGATGTGAGTAAATAATAATACATTGCTTGTTAACCAACTAAAAATAATAGACTAACATTAAGACGTTATGTTAACTAAAGCGCAGTGGTATAGAATATGCTCCTTCAACATTAACAGAAGATAGTCCACTACCAAGCGTTAATGAAGCCTTAGCGGTTTTACAAGTATTCCAGTTTTGCTAATGTTATTAATTTTACACTCTAAATACAAACGCTAAATGTAAAATTTCTAGAATTAATATTCTGCTATAAAGGAAACTAGTAAGAAAGCAAGCCTAAACAAAGTAAGAATTAATTTTCCATCAATAATGATTAATTGTAAAACTGCATCTCTAAATTATTTTGTTAAAGGTCAATGAATCCCTAGCAAGCACTTCGAGAAGCCGGCATCCCGATTTAAATGTATTACTCACCATACTTTTTTTTTACATGTGAAATCCATTTAAAATAATAAAAGCTAACACACGTATACAACCTAATCAGAATCAAAATGATACTGACGATAATCCAGCGGTAAGAAATTTTTACATATGATTCAGTTATTTTAAACATTTTCTTATGTTTAATGAGGAATATAGTATGAAAGCGTAAATTATAATGAAACCGGTGGGATGCAATCGGTCAATATAACAGCCGAAATTACTGATGCAATCGAAAAGAATCAAGGTAATGAAACCCAAAGTTTGTGTTAAGGTAAATTAATAATACTAATGCCGACCTGCAATTTGACGAGTATTCAGACTCGGATGTACAACCTAATATTGGATCAAGAGATGTACCATTCGTTCTTGTTAATGATCCCATTCCGGTAAGAATGTTAATTAATATTATTCTTTCCCATTATTATTACACATTATTTTTAGTATTTTCTTATTTATGAGATTTTAAACAAACTTGCTCTGACTTTTTTTAAGCTTCATATGTAAAATTTATTTAAACCCACCTAGATATTATAAATATAAAAAAAAATTGAATCGCAATTAATTTTGAATAGCTCTAATTATACTGTATAATTTTTTTTACATAGGAATTCTTTGTCGATAAAAGCAATGAACCAAGTAAGGATTAAATAAAATTTTTAGTGATAATTATCATTAATTATTTCTAACAGCTTGAAACTACCCAGCTTCAAATGATTCCATTAACATTTTGGTATGTAAACCTGTTTTTTTAAAAAAAATTAGAATCGAAAAATAACTAAATATAATTAATAATGAAATTGTAAAAATGAAATTTAAAAAAGAAGTCGGACGAATATCCGGTAACTTCATCACGTGAAAAAAGTAATGATATTGTCGTCTTATATAAAAGGAGAAAAAAGAACAAATCCAATATAAATAAAGATCGTACCCCAGAAAACCAGCTTAATTATGAGAATGTTAATAATCCTCAGATACAGTAAAAAAATTAATTCCAATAATATATTATTTCCTTATTATTTTTATTATTGCTTAATTGCATTGGTTTTCATAATTGGCCTCTGGCTTTTTTTAAATTTTTATATGTAAAATTTTATAAAAAATTTTCTAAACCCACGGTTTATAAACCAATCAATTAATTATTTTTGAATAGCTCTAATTAAATTTTTTTAAAATTATCTAAAATGTTGATTTACAATATTCAACACTAATATAATGAAAATCTATAGGTTGAAGATAATGATTCAGATGAAGAAATCGAAGAACAAGGAAATTTAGTTCGAAAGCGCCAAATCAACCGAAAATATAAAGCGTCAAAAAAAGCAAAAAAAAATATTGTTGAAGATTTGTTAGAGGGAAGTTCTTCACCTAGTATTGAAGTTTACTCGGTAACTATAAGCATTTCTCTATAAGCATTTTTAGTTTTGTTGGTAGTTGTCAAAAATACTGTATTAAATATAAAAATTTCTATTTCTTACCAAGAAAATCACTAATACAACAGAAACAGCTAAAAGTAGCGATAACAGTTCTAATAAAATTAATGAATCAACATTAATTATTGATAAATTATCGAAAATAACTTTGGAAAATAGCCAACAGGCTAATAATTCAATTGACGAGGTTAGATTGTTTATCTGGTTACATTATTATGTTCTAATAGTAAATAAATCTTTTCATTGTTTGTTTTAAGATCGTACAGGATTCATTACATGAAAATAGGTTTGATGTGCACAATAATCAAGTATGAAACCATGATATGCTTTTATGATTGAAAATAACGCAAAATTTTAACATAACGAAATATATACAAATTTTAAATACTTTTAGCAAGAGGATATCCTTAACAAAAGCAATAGCTCAAAAGTATGTATATAAAAAAACTTGACTAACTCTTCAGTATTATTAATATTAATATCTTATTCATTTTTTTTAAAGACAACTATAGTAGAATCTGCAAATTCAAATGATTCAGAGTTTTCAGATTTAGATGAAAACACTAATTTAGTACGTACTTAATAATTTGACCTTTCGTTAAAAATTTATAATTTGACCTTTCGTTAAAAATTTATAAATGGATCACTGAAGCAAATAAATTAAATCCAATCTTTTAATTTTCTATACCTAAAAGAATATTAGTAGAAAGAGAAAGGCGTTTGATAAAAAAGGAAAAGGTAATAAAATTTAGGTTTTGCTAATGCCGTTACCATAATAATGCCCAGTGCGTTATTTTGAACTTTGGCCGGAGTTAAGCTTAATTTAGGCCAAAATGTAGATTTACTCATGGGTGTTATATTGCTTGAATAATAACTAATTGTTATATATTTACTATAATAATTATAAGTAGAGCCGGATACGAATTTCAAGAATTGTACATCTGTATATGTAGACAAATTAAAGAGACTAAGGAAAAGTTTTGCAGCGGAAGATCCAATCAATTTATTCAAAATGTATACGCAACCACCCAAAAATACTTTAAAGAGAATCCAACAGAAATATCATTAAATCCATTACCAAGTCATATAAAGGATGTTAATGGTTGTCTCAATTATCTTAATATTTGGGATCAATACTTTAATCATTGTGAAAAAGTGATTAACGATCAACAATATAAAAGAATTGAACTCATATATTCTTTATCCGAATTGTTTTTCATTTTACTTGCTCTTTGTTCGCAAGAACAACATGAAGAGTCAAGCAAAAAAACTACGAAGCATTGGAAAGGGAATAATATAAAAACACGAATGTATGAGAAATTGGGAAATAAGAATAAACGTGGTATTCTAATGAAATGGACAGCTTGTTGGAGAATCCATCATATCCTTTGGGTGACCAATATAACGCCAAGGGAACTCATAAATGTTGATTTAAATGCAACATATTTTCTTACCGCAACTAATGAAGAATATAATTTCTTAATCAAGGAATTAATTGGAAATGAAGAATTCCCTGACTTCATTAATCCTAAAGGTGAAAATATATTAGACTTAGTTGATTTTGCAAAGAACATTTATTCAGTTTAGTTTCACAAAGAAAATTTAATCAGTTTAGATTTATTAATTTATAGTCAAATTTAAATTTTGTACTCTGAATTGTAAATTTTTTTTGCTCAAAAATAAAATCGAATTTGATAATATGCTATTTCAAGATGATATAGTATTCCATAAGTTTGATATCTGTTTTAATTATTATTTTAATAAATAATTTCATTCTCTGACGGCATCAAGTTGCCGTCGGAGATGAAATGAGTTTAAGATGTGCTAACTTTTTAATGAATTGTATAATACTGTATAACAGTCGTTTGACTGATGTTTATTCTAAATTTTTTTAAAGTGATTTTCATAGAATTATCTTAATTTCACCGAAAATAGAATTATTTGTCACAGAAATTAGAATTTAATATTGCATCATTAAACTATTGTAAATTTTGTTATAAATGGGCAAATAATTTTGTAGAAATTGATTTTTGAATTTTTATTTGTTCATATAACCAATGTTTTTAATATTTTTGACAATTTTTTATTATAAAATATGTAACCGACGAGACACAATCAAAATTACTGAAAGTTATTTAATTTAGCGATGTTAATTTGGAAGCAAAAATATAGAATTTTGATTAATTGAATAATTTAGCGATGTTAATTTGGAAGTAAAAATATAGAATTTTGATTAATTGAATAATTTAGTATTTTAATTTATTATTCAATTTTACTTAATAATTACAAATTCTATAAGGAAAAATGCAAATAATTCACAAACCATTAAACAAAGTTTTCGGTCTATTGTTCATCCTACAATTACAATAAAAGAATTATTAGACCTACAATTACAATAAAAGAATTATTAGAC
>QKWP01000244.1:0-63786 GCA_003550325.1 Gigaspora rosea
TTTTTTTTTTAATTAAAAGAAAATAATTTATAATTTCTTAACAAATTTTTTAAATATTAGTTTCAAATCTATTATTTATAATGTATATAATATATCATACGTATTTTAATTAACACGCATAAATTTATTACGTAATATACTATCTACGTCTAATTTATTTTAATAACATTGTAGAACCAGAAACTTGGAGGCTCTGCGAATTTCTTACATTTGTTGGAAGCTTTCACTTCTTTTAATTGGCCAATTAAATCAACATAATCGTAATGATTACACTTTTGACGAGGCGTAGTTCACCGCTTTCTGTAATTTTGTGAAGTACAAACGAATTTCTTTCAGCGGAGGTCTTCCACGAGACATAATTATTCATGGTAATTTTATTTTTTAATATAATATATACCATTTAATAATAAAAGCGAATTGCTTTAATTTTATTTAATTAATTATTATTAATTAATAATAAAATCGAATCGTGTAATTTATTTATTTATTATCCCTACCTACGTACAGTACATTGTTTAACCCCTTTAATATGGTCATATGGTTATATTTTATGCATATTTCTAATCGGGATATTTTACTTAATACATTTCTTTTGATTGGTTAACCGGACTGATAAGATTCCATACAGCATCGGTTTAAATGTTTCCCATGGTTCTTTGACTTTCAAAGGACCTATATAATAAGCTGGCCATTTCAAAGGGGCGTCGCGTCGTCTTCTCCCGTAGTCCATACGATCCAAAAAGAAGAAAACCGTTTTAGAACACGCTTTATTTTCTATTTTATTGTCGTTGTTGCTATTGCTTATTTTTTATCCAATATCCCTTTTTTTAAAATGGAAAGCATCAAGTTTTGCCTACTAATGTTAGGCCAACCCACTATGACTTGACTTTAACTCCAGATCTTAAGTCCTTTACCTTTGAAGGGACTGAGACTGTCAGGTATATAAACTATAATTTTATCTCAGTATTAGGAAGGCTAATCATTTGCGCATTAGATAATAATTATGTAAATTGTATTTCAATAGTCTCGATGTTAACTCTCAATGTGATTGAAATTCATGACAAGTCTGCAAAGCTGTCAAACTTGTCTTTGAAGACTAATCAAAGGTATTTAAAAAAATTAATAAATAATAAATTTATTTAATATATGAGCAAAGTTAATAAAACCTTGAATAAAGATAAAAAAAAAATTTTTTGAGCAAATTTAATTCATTTTTGTTCAAAGTTTTAAAAAATTTAGTTAGTTCCTACTAACTCATTCTCATATTTGTTACTGTTTCTCACATGTTCAACGTAATTTGCAAATGGTTTTGTATTATAGCCAGAATGCTATAAATATTTCTTACGATACTCAAAAGCAGACCGTCTCTCTGACTTTTCCTGAGGAACTTCCTACCAGATCTAAAGTCGCTTTGCATCTTGAATTTACTGGAATATTAACCGATCAAATGTGTGGTTTTTATCGAAGTTCTTATGAAGACAAATCTGGAAATACAATGTATATACTTCTTAACTATTTTTGATTTGAAAATATATGCATTCATTTGACTATAAAATATTTCTACAAATCTTTTATTTAGATATTTAGCTACGACTCAATTCTAAGCAACTGATGCACGTCGTGTTTTTCCTTCATGGGATGAGCCTGCAATTAAGGCTACCTTCGACATTACTTTGATTATTCCATCTGAATTAACTGCTTTAATTAATATGAATGTGATCTCAGAGAATCCACATAATGGTGGCAAAAAATGTGTCAAGTTTGCAACAACGACAATTATGAGTACTTATGTATGTTCAAAATTTTTTTCTTAATCAAAATTATTTTAAACGTACTAACTTCAACTAACTCAGTATCAATTGATCGCATTTATCGTTGGTGATTTGGTTTATGTTGAGACTTCTACTACTGGTCTTCACAACGGTGGAAAACCTGTTTGGGTTCGTGTTTACGCGACAAAAGGCAACGAATAACTTGGTCAATTTGCTTTAAATGTTGCTGTGGATGTTTTGGAATACTTCGCTGAAGGTACTGGTATTCTTGTGTTCTTGTACTTTATTACATCTCCCTTACTTAATATATATATTATTACAGTCTTTGGCATTCCATATCCACTACAAAAATGTGATATGGTTGCTATTCCAGACTTTGAGGCTGGTAAGTTATCTTTTATTTTTGTTTTATGTGCGTTTATTTTTTTATATTAAGATGTATTACGTTCTTTAATCTAGGTGCTATGGAAAACTGGGGTCTTATTACTTATAGAACTACTGCTATATTATTTGATCCTAAAGCATCTGATGCTAAGTTCAAGCAATGTATTGCATACACTGTTTCATGAGTTAGCTCATCAGGTAATACTTTTTTTTTAGTTAAATTTTATTGTAAATTATAAATTATAAATTTTAAACTATATTAACTTATAAATTGAATAATTACGGTGAAAGTGGTTTGGTAATCTTTTAACTATGGAATGGTAATTAATAATTATATACATCTGTAAGTGATTATTGTATTGGTGAGTTTTTATTAAATGAATACATTTTAACCCAGGTGGGATCACCTTGGCTTAACGAAGGCTTTGCTACTTGGGTTGGATACCTTGCTGTGGACAAGATCTTTCCTGATTGGGATATCTGGACTCAGTGAGCTTTAATATTGTTATTAATTTGAATATTCTTTGTTAAATTGTCAATGATAAAACGTTATTTTCTTAGGTTTTAATGGAAGGTTTTCAACGAGGACTTCAACTTGATGCCTTAAGATCATCTCATCCTATTGAAGTTCCTGTAAATGATCCAAGGTATAAATGTATATATACAGTCAGGCATCTCTAAATGCAATGCGACGGGACCATATGTAAAAATTTTGCCAAACGTGCACTTAGAGAGATATTGCATTTAGAGGGGTAAAAATCTATAGGTGTAATATTAGTTGGGCCCAAGAGAAGGCGTCCATTTAGAGAGGTTTTCATAGGACGTGCACTTAGAGGGGTTGCATTTAGAGGGGCCTGATTGTATTATTGATTATTTATTTATATAATATTTAAATTGTCAAAATAATATATTGTTTGCATTAATAGTGAAATTCACCAGATTTTTGACGCCATAAGTTACTTCAAAGATGCTTCCGTCATACGCATGTTGAGTAACTTCATAGGTGAAAATATTATCTTAGCCGGAATTAGACGTTATTTGAAACGTCACGAGTATAGTAATGCCAGCACTGATGATTTATGGAAAGCCTTGACTGAAGAAAGTGGAATTGATGTCGGCCAGTTCATGAAGGGTTGGACTAAAGTTGTTGGCGTATGTGCATTTAAAATCTTAAAATTTATAATCTTAAAAATACTGAGTTATTAATGTTGATATATAATAATAGTATCCAGTTTTAACCGTTACTGAACCTTCTCATGATACAATACACATCAACACTAAGTATTACTAAGTAAAGATATATTTCCTGCATATATGGCAAGATCATGGTTCCATTAAGCAAAGCCCGAAGGAATATCCATCAGGTGCCATTGACACCTCTGTATATTTAATACCACAACTCTTTCATTTGTATGTTTCTGATCTCAAATATTCAATATTCTAAATATTTCACACCAGCTACATGTTTTTTAAGGTCCGAAATGGACCGGGCCAAACCCGGAAATTTGGTTTAGGCACTTATTTTCAGGCCAAATATCTTTATGGGCCGGACTTGGGTTAGGCCCGCTAATGGCAATAATTTTTTTTAGCAACACATATAATCTCATTTTACCCAAAAATTACCCAGCAAAAGAAGCCATGAGTAAGAACGAGGAAAAAAAGACAGAAGAATAAATAGTGGAAATACTAGAGGGCCTTGGCTTTTGAACAAGCCATGGGTGGCCCGATAATACTCGGTAAACCCCTATTAAAAATGTTAAAAAAATTTTTATTAGTTGATTTTTTTTTTCAGTTTTACAAGTATTTATTGTTGCGTATCTATGAAATTTAGAAAATAGCTAGCATTAGAGAGATGTTTAATATTGTTGACAAAGAATATCAAACTTTTATTGTTCCTAATGATTACCTGCAAGAAAGCTTTCTCTATGTTAAACAAAAATCACTAATCATCCCTATTCCCAATGAAAGCATATAAATAAATGCTTGTAATACTGATATCGATATGTCATGATAACTATGGAGGCTGATTTAAAAGTGATGTACCACCTAGAGTTGCAGGTGAAACTAATCTTTAATCATGGTTGTGAATAGACAATAGTCAAACCAATAGACCCAATAGACAGTCTAATGGTCCAATGATGTCTAATTAAATCATTAGACAAAAAACAAATTACTATATAATTTAAAACAATCTGATTGGTTAATTTTAGATGCTAATATATAAAAATCAATTAGTTTAAGACCAATAGAATTAGACTTATTAGACTAATAGGATTCCCAATAGACCATTAGGCAATTAGACAATAATTTTTTTTGATTAGACTATGTCTATTCACATCCATGAACTTTAGTGGTGCACCAACTTTCACCAATCAACATTGGTAATACTGGTGGTAGTAGTAAAACTGGTAATATAGTAAAGCTGGTGATATTGGCAAAACTAGTGATATTGTGAAACTGTAATATTGGTAAAACTGATAATATTAGAAATATTACCAGTATACCAATATTATAGTTTTACAAATATCTCCAGTTTCACCAATATTATCAATATCATTAGTTTTTTACTAATACTACCACTACTAGTTTTACCAATATTACCAGTTTTACCAATATTACCATTATTACTATTTTTTTAGGTTGTAAAAGTAGAAATAGACTTGTCAAGATCTGGGTAAAGAAGTAGCTAACTTTTAATAATACTGAAAAAAACTTAAACAGAAACTAATTAAAAACTAAGCAGCTTATTGCAAAAAGAGTTTAGAAGAACCCTACCAACCAGATTGCTAGAGTTATACTAAAAAAAAAAACATGTATTTTAGAAGCATGTATCAAAAAGAAAGAGACCATTAGTGTATAAAGTCAGGTAGACTAAATTTTTTGAGTAAATAGATTGGAAATAAATCATACTAGAGAAAAAAAGCTAGTAAAAAAAAGCTAGAAGAAAGAAGTAACCAAGAAAAAAAAGCTAAAAAAAGAAGCCAAACAAAAAAAGAAGCTAATTAAGAAACTAACTAGATACTAGGTTATAGTGAACTTTACAAGACCAAAAATAGGTATTAATAAGAAGCTAAGAGTAACTCTAACTTGCAAGTATTAGTTATAGCCATAGTAACAATTACTAAAGTATAAGCAAATATCTAAATTGAAACAGGTACTGCTCTATCAAGTTTCTTATCAAAAATAACAAGGCCAGATTATTTGAACTAGCTCTTAAAAATATGGAGCAAGAATCTAGAATATTGTGTTTTAGAATACAAGATAAGTTAGCAAAAAAAATAAAAATTAGAGAGTTTAAATAGACAATGCTAGTATGTAATTGTAAGTATAGTAGCTAGCATCAAGGATAACAAGACAGAATATTCAAACTAGCTTCTAAAAAAATAAACAAAAATCTAGAACATTGTATTCTAGAATACAAGATAGGTTAGCAAAAGAAATAGAAATTAAAGAGTTTAAATAGTATGTGAATTGCAGATTTAGTAGCTAGTATAGAACCTTTGGTGGCTATTTAAATAGATAACTAAAGGTTGCAGATGTGACTAGTTGTACTTTTATTAATATAACAAATACTAGTAAATTTTTATTTGGTTACTGATGGCTTTAATATTTTGAATAAAATTTTTAAGTTCTAAAACAAGTACTTTGAATAAAAAAAATTTAAATTTATATAAAATCAAAATTAATTATTTAAAAAGTCAAATTTGCTTTTTTATATATACAGTAAAACCTCTATAAATGACTTCTCTATAAGTGCATACACTCTCTAAATGCATACTCACATTTGGACCCAATTTATATAACATGATCTTTATAAATACATTTTTTTTTATTGTTTTCTAAGTGTATTTTGTTAAAGTTTGGTCCCAGGTACATGCACTTATGGAAGTTTTACTGTATATATATAAAAGGTGATCAAATTTAATATTTAATTATAAAAAATACTATAACTTTAACTTGCTATAACTTTTCATAAATAAATTTAAAAAAAAATTAAAACTTAAAAGTATTTAGCTTGTTTTGATTTAAAATTTTAAAATAGTATTTTTTGTTTACTATTTTTTTGAAAAAGATTAGCAAATTAAATTTTATTAATTTTATTAGTTGGAACTAGGTTGTCTATACTATAGTCAAATATTATACAAAACCAAACTTGTTTTATTAATATTTAATAGTATTATAGTAGTACTATACTTAATGCCAAAATAACAAACTTGTAAAAGAACCTACCAAAAAATAACAAGCAAAACTTACTAGAAATTCACAAAAACATGAAGAATCTAAAAAAAATATGCAAAGATACACCAATATGTAAAGAACTTAAAGAAAAAATCTATTAAACTACCAAAATAGCAAGAAATCTATAATTCAAATATGATTTTATAACTCTAATAATATCTTCAAAGCCCCAAAAACAGTTCCAATAATAGCTTCAACAATTGCTCTAATGATAGCTCCAATAATAAATTTGTTAAAGCTCTAGCAACAATTTTCAATAATAACTAAAAAAAATATTAATATTAAACAAAAAAAAATAAAAATAAAATAAAATTAAACGGTTTTACTTAAATCACACTACTGGTACTCAACACTATAATGATTTTTACCAATTAAATTTTTAAATGCAGTATAATGTAAAAAATAGGTATAATATAAAATTTTTGTTATTTTGCTATTTTTTTTAAAAAATCAAAATTTTATTTATAAAACCATCATTTTTTAAAAAAAGAAACCTCTTGTGAAATTTTGCTATATACTATGTCTTACTCTAATCCTAACTATTAACTCTAAGAGGGCATCCATAAATAACATTATACAAGAGGAGGGGGTTGAACGAACGATAACGTTTTTCTAATAAGCAGGAAGAGATCAAAAAAATATGACGTAATTTTTTTAGAAAAAATTGTCTAAAAATTGAACCAGTAGACTAAATTTAATGATTTGGTACTATTTGATTCATCTCAATGAGAGGAGTCGAATAGTACTAATTTCATTTCATTTGGATCACTAGATCAAAACTTATTGGCCAAATACTATTGGTTATTATATTTTCTTATAAAATTACTATAAAATCAATAGTTTTTTGTGAATAACTTTTAATCCAGTGATCCAAATAAAATGATTTTGGTATAATTAGATTTGTTTTACTAAGACGAATCAAATGGTATTTTAATCATCTAAATCAGATTACTGTGTCACAATATATTCAAGTTTTTGTAAAATTTTATATATAAATATATGGATTTTGAAAAAATTTTTTATATAATAGAAGGGGTTAAGCGCTACTATGAGGGGGTACATAACGTTATTTATAGATGCCCCCTAACTTAACATTTATCAACTTTAACTTTGTTTATTTTTTTGATATTGATTTTCATATTATACCATATACTAATATTTAACACTACTGGTTTGATTTATAATTGCTGAAATTAAAAACAAAAAAAAATCTTATCTTATTTATATAATTGCTATGATTGGTTGATTATATAAAGGTTGCTTTAGTAATAGGTTGACATCTAAAATTTTTTATATATAAATTTAATAAAATTAATCTATTTGTAACTATAGATTACAGTAGCCAGGGTCCATAACTAAGCCCAGATGTAATATAGTTAGGGTTAGGGTTAGTATAATATTAAAGTTAGAGTTAGAGTTAGGGTTAGGGTTAGAATTGTGATTGGTTAAAGTTAGATTAAAATTAAAATTACTACAAAATCGCGAGAGGTGCATTTTTTGTTAGTAACACAACAGGGGTTACCCTAGTAAAATTTTGAGTTATTAACAATTTTATAAAATGCGGTTACAGTAACTACGGTTACAAATTTATTAACTCAATTTAATATATATTATGATATATATCAATTATTATAAAATGCACCTATAGTGTTTTACTCTATAGATAAACTGGATTTGCAAATCTGTATATTAAAAACAAAAAAATAAATTTTTATAAAACAAAAAATAAATTTTAATTACTTTAGGGTTAGAGTGAAACCTGAATTTTATTAGAATGTTAGTATATACAAAATTTAGCAAGGAATTTTTTTATTAGAGCCCCAAAAATGGTTTTATAAACAAAATTTTGAAATATAAATTTTTTTAAAAAAATAAACAAAAAAACAAAATTTTATGTTACATCTAATTTTAAATTTTGATTGGCTATTCTAATAGTTTTGTATAATATAGTGTTCAATACTATAGATGCATTTTAGTAAACTTGTTATATATTATTGTCTGAAGCATAACGAGGACTCTATAGTACAGCAATGGACACGATTTTGTATTGAATTCCAGTCACGTGCAGCCAATCAGCTATAGAGATCGATACAGATCAGCCCGATATTTATTCTTGGCTTCGGATACTAATGGGTATCCATTTTCCTAGTATATAATATATAGGGAAAATAAATTTGTCACACTCACTACATGTCACACCTTTGCTTCAACCAATCAAATCGCACGATTTTATAGGCAAAAAATTTTATTTTTTAAAAATTTAAAATTTTACTTAATAAAGTATAAAAAATATATAAAATAGCATGTTATATAACGTAAAATTTTATTCTGAACAACTTTTTTTTTTCTAAATCATAAAGATATATTGTCTTAGTAAAAAACCGTTTTATAAGAAAAATCACAAATTTCCAAAGTTAGCACATATAAAACTTTTTTTACTAAAACAATCTACCATTTTTACTTAAAAAAATTGTTTAGCGTAAAATTTTACATATAATATTTAAACATAAATATAGATTATATTAGTAAAAAAAAGTTTTATATGTGCTAACTAGAGGTCCGAACCAGATGCAATTTCTTCACCCGGGTCACCCGTGTAAATTAAAATCGGGTGACCCAGATGAAAATGGGTTTTATAGATGTTATGCGTCATTTATTGATTCCTGTCAGTTCGGAATCATTTGTGAATCAACGAATGATTTTCACTTATTGATAAAGTGAAAATAAAAATAAAAAAAAAACATTTCTATTTACAGTTTATTCTTTCATTTAGAATAATAATTATGATACTATAAATTTGTGAATATCTTAAACAAATACTAGAAATTTGCAAGTTGCTGGTTAAAAAGTTAAAAATTAGTAATTTATCTGTAAGATTGTAGAGATAAAGCCAAACTAAATGAAATCATGTACTCAAACTTTGTGAATTTGCAAAATATCCATATCTAATTTAATAAGGTGAAACAACAAAATAATTGCCCTGTGAAGGTATTCGTTTTTGTTAAGGCAAATGTTAATAAGTCATATACTCTCAGTCAATCTTCAAAGTAAAGTTTTGAGTCAAATTTGCTATTAAATGAAGCGACATGATTTAATATACAAAACGAATTACTGAATTATTCAACATGAATTAACATACCACCGATTTGACCCGGGTTTCAAATCAGTGATCTGGGTCACCCGTTTTGACACGGGTGACCCAGTTTACTATAACCCAGTTCGGAACTCTAGTGCTAATGATCAAAATTTTTGAATTTTCTTATAAAACATTATTTTTTTTACTAAGACAATCTACTTTATGACTTAGAAAAGGTTTTCAGAATAAAATTTTACATTATATGCTTTGATATCGCTTATTTATTTTTACATTTTACTAGTAAAATTTTTAATTTTTAAAACTTAAAATTTTTTGCCTACAAAATCGTGTGATTTGATTGGTCAGAATCAGGGTGCGACATGATATGGGTGCAACAAATTTATATATAAATATGATTACCAATTCTGACTATCAATAGAAATCAAGCAAATTAACATTTGAAAAAAATTAATTCTTTAACTTTACAGCTCATATCTCAATGAATTTTAAAGCTATCTTAATGATTTAATATACAAAAAAAAAGCTTACAATCTAAGCTTTCTTTTGAATATTTAATCATTAAGATAGCTTTAAAATTCATTGAGATATAAGCTGTGAAAGTTAAGGAATTAATTTTTTTTTCAAATATTGATTTGCTTGATATTTATTGACGGCTGCCCATATATTTATAATAAAAATTATATAATAAATGTAGCAGAATATAATACTGTAATAAAATCCAGATTAAAATGAAATTATAGAATAAAAATCTCAAAAACAAATTTTTTTGGGATGCATTGTTTAGGGTTAGGGGTTTAGGTTAAAGTTAGTTTTAAAAAAAATTATAATAAACAATATTAGTAAATTTTAGAAGGCTAGCAGGTTAAGTAAAAAATATAGATTTCATTTTAAATTATAATTTGTGACAATAAATGGCAACATGCCTTTAACTTTTGTATTTTTCTTTTTTAGATTTTTCAAATAGCTGTTCCAATGCTTTTTGTTATTGGTATATGTTGCTAGTATTATTAGTTAGTACTTTATCTATTTTAGTATGTTTTTTATTATAAACATCTATGTTTAGTATTTTTTCATTTTATTTATTCCTGTTACTAATTTTTCTTTTTAGATCTTTTAGAAAATGGTTTCAGTACTTTTCATCATTAATGTACACTGTTAGTACTAGGCTAATGCATAGCATTATATGTCCGGAGCTCATCATATGATGTTCATCATATTACACAAATACATTAATATGCATATATTGGTAACATTAAAAGCACAAATATAGACACGCGTGCGAACAAACAAAAAATTTCCAAATTCTATTTCTGATAAGATTTACATCATATATATACAAATATATCAAAAAAGTAAAATTTGTCAAGATTTTTACAATTGAAGCACATCAGGAAGGTAATTTTTGTATCACTTCGCATAGAAACTTAGGGTCCATCATTACGCTCTGGCCAATTATTAATTAATTACTTTATCTACTTGAACCATCTTTTATTGATTGTGTTTTAAGTTTGATTTGGTTTTTTTACTATTATTATTAGCTTTTATATTTTTCTTTTTGGGTTCTTTAGGTAATAGTTCTAGTGCATTTTGTAATTGTTATAGTACTGTTGGTAGGGATGTTAATGGAGTAAAGTACTCCAGAGTAACTGTGGAGTATAACCCACTCTATACCAGTATGGTCTAGACATAATACCACTTCGATATTATTAATAGAAGTAATTGCTCTGGAGTAATACTAACAATACAAAATTTTTTTTCCTCTTAGATGAGACTTGCCAAATATGACCTCTTTGATTTTATTATACTACTATAAAAAATAGTACAAACTCATTATACAAAGAATAATACAGCATAGGCATCATCCGATTTAGCTAAACTAAATCAAATGTGAATCGCCACACGGTATCTTGGGAGAAACTGACTAGTCCATCAGCCTTGCTCCACTATACAAGAGCATTTCCCGAAGGAAATATTCTTGGAAGTGGGAGAAAAAAACTAGTGTTCCTATGAACCTGAACTGAACTGAACTTAGGTCAAGTTTAGGTTCAGATCAGGTTCAGTATTGAACCTGAACCTGAACATTTTTTAAAACATGTTCAGGTTCAGGTTCAGTATTGAACTTTTAGAGCTGGTTCAGGTTCAGTTCAGGTTCAGTTCATAAGTTTATGAACATGTTCAGGTTCAGTCTGGTATTCATATGAACTAGTAACTCTAGGTTTGGGTCCGGGTTTGGTCTGGTCCAGACTATACATGAGGACGAAAGCATTTCGGGTTCTAAAACCCGAAATTAAAATTTGAAGACGAAATTGTTTTTGACCTATTTTACTTGAAAGACGAAATTATTTGATACTTTTTTTGAATAGACGAAATTATAAGGAACATATCTATATAAATTTTATTTGCTCTTCCTTATAAAAAATTTTAATTTTTTCTAATGAAGACAAAATAGGCCTTTTTCAAAAATCAATTTCGGTGGCATCACTAGTCCAGACCAGACTCAAATTCTAAATTTTATTATTAAAACTTTATACTAAACTCAAACTCAATCATAAGTTTGGTCGGGCTAGTCCAAATTTTGCAAACTAGTTTGAATCTGAATAAAAATATATGTATTTTTTGATACTGGACAAGTTTACTTAGAGTGAGAAGTATAAATCAGGTAGTAAAATTTAAAGAATCATAGCATTTTGTATAATTTTATTAATAAAATTATACAAATTTCTATAATTCTATAAGTTTTACTAATTGATCATAACTTCTTGCACTAAGTAAGCTTGTTAAGCACCAAAATATATATCAAATCGGTATATTATATTTTACTTTTTTTAAAATTTGAAGAACAGATGCTTAATTTTGGAAATTTTCATCAAAAATTCAAAATTAAGCATCTTTGACGCAAATTTTAAGGAAAATAAAATAAAATATACTGATATGATGTATTTTTTGGTGCCAAATAAGTTTACTTAGATCAAGAAGTTATGATCAATTAGTAAACTTTAAAGAATCATAGAAAATTTGTATAATTTTATTAATAAAATAATACAAATTTCTATGATTCTCTAAATTTTACTAATTGATTATAACTTCTTGATATAAGTAAACTTGTTTAGCACCAAAAAATACATCATATCAGTATATTTTATTTTATTTTCCTTAAAATTTGCATTAAAGATGCTAAATTTTGAATTTTTGATGAAAATTTTCAAAATTAAGCATCTTTTTTCAAATTTTAATAAAGGTAAAATAAAATATGCCGATTTGATGTATTTTTTTGTGCTTAACAAGTTTACTTAGTGCAAGAAATTATGATCAATTAGTAGAATTTAGAGAATTATAGAAATTTGTATAATTTTATTAATAAAATTATACAAATTTCTATGATTTTCTAAATTTTACTAATTGATCCTAACTTTGTGATTTAGGTAAACATGTGCATATATTATGAACCTGAACATGTTCATGAACCTTGAACTGAACCTGAACTGAACTTTTTTTAAGTTCAGGTTCAGGTTCATGTTCAATAATTTTAAGTTCAGGTTCAGTTCAGTATTGAACTTTTAGAGCAGGTTTAGGTTCAGGTTCAGGTTCATTGAACCTGAACCTGAACCTCTATTGAACTGAACTGAACTTCGGAACCCTAGAAAAAACTAAACTACTAAAGGGCAAAATATGTATAAAAGGAGTAAAAAAGAAAAAGGAAAAACAAAGAAAACGAAAAAACAAATGATAAAAAAAAAAAAAAAAGCAAGGCCTCGGGTCAATTAAGCTCCAGCACCAAGTGGACTATTTTAAAAATTACATGATACTAAGAAAAGTAGTTTCTACTCTAACTAAACTCAATTTATCATATGTAGGCGAAAAACTATTACTAGAAAAAATGGCCTCTAATCT
This sequence comes from Gigaspora rosea, assembly GCA_003550325.1. Classification (NCBI taxonomy): domain Eukaryota; kingdom Fungi; phylum Glomeromycota; class Glomeromycetes; order Diversisporales; family Gigasporaceae; genus Gigaspora; species Gigaspora rosea. The sequence goes on from QKWP01000244.1 coordinate 13,384, forward strand.
AAAAAAACTGTAGAGATAGGTATGTAAAAGAAACTACTGCTAGAACGAAATTTCGATACAAGGTTTCCTCAAACACGTGTCATTGTTGTTATTCCGAAAGACCGAAATCCACTTGTGACTTCATTCCAATAAGGTAGCCGCATTTCCCAATTGGGGGAGGTAAACATTGTTGATCTTTTGGAGAGGGTAAACCAAAATGCCCACTTTGTCGAAATTTCGAAAAAGACCAAAGAGACAAGGAAAGTACCAAGAGGTCCAACTTGTTTCGTGGGTTTGAAACCATGTAAGTTTTGTAGTTCACAGAAAAATATGCAGCTTTTATAAAGTTCAAACCCGTTTGAGCTTAATGACAAAGACTTCTGGTTACTCAGTAACCAACTACTATTCGATAGTTTTTGTGTTTTACTCCAGGGAGACCTATCCCAAAACTTCTTTTCCAGCTCTTTTTCAGTTGCCCCAAGTAGAACTCTTGTTCCCGAATACTCCAAAAGAAGTTTTGTAGTAAGAGGTTGCATATTATCTATAGATTTCTACAGTTCGGTTGTAGTGGAAAAGTTGGTCCAGATAATCGTCAGAAAGAGTTCTGCTACTAATACAAAATAGAATATACTCCAGAGTATTCTTATATATATATTTTTTACTGTATTTCCCCAAAAATAAGGTAGCATATTTTTAGGAAAATATAGTACTACAGTATAAACTCCAGAGTATTACATAGTGCTTAGCACATAGCACTTTGGGTTATACTCTGGGTTATGCTCCAGGTTACACTTTGGAGTATGCTCTGATTCATACTTCAGTATGGTATGGTGTTAAGGAATACTCTGCCAAAGTATGCACTACACTACTCTGGAGCACTCTGTTAATATCTCTAACTGTTGGTTAGTTAAAGTTATGATACTAGTATATAGAATTTAGATAGAGCTAGAATTAGAATAAAGATAAAAGTTTGGATCAGAATAGGCTTAGTAATAATAATTTATTGGGTTTTAGAATGTAGTGCACCTGAACTGCAGTGCACCCTTTTTATGTTTCTCAAAATTTTGCTAGGGTAACCCCTGCTGTATTTTTAACAAAAAACAATCTTTTCACAATTCTGTACTAATTTTAATTCTAATTTTAACTTTAACCAACCCTAACCCTAACCCTAACTCTAATTATTATTTTATTTGTTACTATAGAGTGCACTGGGTGCACTATAGTGCAGGGTGCACCAAATACTAAAATTCTAATTTGTTATAATCTATATTTGTTATACAATGATTATTATATATCAAAAGGTAGCTATGGGCTAAAAAATTTTTTTCTTTAGTTTTTGATATTGTGTTCTAAATGATCTAATTTTTGCAAAAATAAAGTTTTTTGCAAAAAAATTTTTTTTGGCCCATGGCCATCTTTTGCTATAGAGCCTTTTATTTGTTATATAATCCTGATTTAAATTTAATAAATTTTGATAAAATTTTTAGGATTTTAATAAATTTAGCAGGTTGCGATATCGCAGGTTAATATTTAAAAAAAATTAAAATGATTGTTAGTTAGGGTTAGGGTCCGAGCTAGTATTAATATTAGGTTAGAGGGTGCATATATATATGCAAAATTAAGCGCTAAAAACTTTTAATTAGAAGCACAAGACTAGTTTACTTAATGAAATTTCAAGTTATTTAAAATTTTTGATTTTTTTTGTAATTTTTCCTAATTTTTAGTTCGTTTTGATACACAATATACTGTGATCTAATTGGCCAATCATATTAACCTGCGATATAGCAACCTGCGATATTTAACAACCTCCAATTTTTATATAATAATATATAAATAAATTAAATAATAATAATTTAAAAATTATTAATTTTTATTGGTCAAATTTGATCACATGATACTAGTATTTATCATTACAAACAATAAATAACAAACCTTTATTAAAAAATTTTAAATAATTATAGAAAAATTTTATTATATAAATTTTAATAATTAATAGTTTTTAGTTTAATAATTTCATTTTTTAATTGTAAAGTTGATTGTAGAAATACAAATTATTATTTTAAATATAAAATTTTAGAAAATTATAGCTATTTCTCATGAAAAAGATATCTCTTTGAAAGATATATCTTTTAATAGTGCTGGATTAAAGGTCAGTTCATTTTCTTAATCCAATTTCCATCTCTATCAATTTGAATTTGGATCTAAATTAAATCTAAATATACATATTATGCTATTTTTTTTTGCTTTGTTAGTGTTTTTTTTTGTATTGCTAGTATTATTTTTTTTGTTTTGCTAGAAAATCAAATAGTAAAAATAGAAACAAGATCTAATAAGTTAAGTAGAAATTTTTTTTCTTTTTTTTTGAACTAATACTGATTTTTTTTTTTTTTTATAGATTTGTATTGCTAAAATTCAGGTAGTAATTAGAATATTTTTGATATAAATAGTTTTTTTTTTTGAATACTAATTTTCTTTTATAGGCTTGCTTCACTAGAAACTGGGTAGTAGAGAAAGACTAGAAGCTTTGATATAAGTGTACTTTTCTTTGAGATAAGCTGGAATTTACTTTTTTTTTTGTTTTTTTTTTGAACTAGACTAATCTTTTCTTTTTGTAGATTTGCTTCACTAAAATACTAAATAGTAGAAATTAGAATTGTAATCTAGCAAGATAAGTAGTTTTTTTTATTATTTGTCTTTTTTTATTTTGTAAGATAAGTAGTCTTTTTTAGTTACTTTTTTTTTTTACGGTTTATAGAGAGACTTCTTTGCTCTCATGGTTTTTATTAAGTATACAACCTATATTAAATAGGGGGGTATTACATTTTACATATCAACGAGACTACAATTAGCCACGCGTACAATTTTAGTCATTGTCTATTTAAAGGCTCCGCCCGCAGGTTACCTACTAATTGCTATACCTGGAACCCGCCTGTGGGTTCCCTATTTAAAGTCTCTGGTTTTCAATGTTACTATGTAACACCAAACTTATTTTTATCCATTCAGGCTTAGGGCTATTTTACCCTCGAAGTAATCTCTACCATAACGGACGTAGATCCCACATCTATACCGGTTTTGGATTTTTGTGCCAGAGGTGATTCCATAATTGGCAAGGCCAATCCTTTTCCACAAACGTCGACGGCATTCTCCACATTTCTCACTATAATAGTGCCCGCTCTCTGCCGTATCGGTTTCCTTCCGGGAATTCCTTGATTCAAGCATGTACCTTCACATAGACTTCGCCACAGGGCTTCGCATCCGATTATAGGCTCCAATTTTTGGTTACAGAGTATTTACCTCCAGCCGAACTCGAACCGTTGACCTTGTCTGTGGGGGAACGGGAACTTAACAACTAAGCTATGGGACCCGAACCCTTTTTTTTTTTTAGTTACTTTTTTTTCAGCTTGAACCAATATTAGCTTGTTTTTCTTTTTAGATTTATTAAGTAGTACTACTATTGTGGTTGTTATTATTTATTGGTGCTAACATTTGTAGAGATTTCGGACTTTTAACATTTTAGGGCTTTTGTCATTTTTGGTATCATTATTAGCAGAAATTTCAGGCCTTCATTATTTTGGTACCATAATTTGTGAAGGTTCAGTTTTTCACTATTGTTTGTAGTAATTTCAGATTTTCATCATTTTAGCATTATTGGTTTAGTTTTTATTGCTTTTGGTGTTATCATTTTCAGATCTTTCTTACTTTAGGTTTTGTTACTATTAAGGTTTACTAGAGCATAGGAATCAGCATTGGGATAACTTGGGTTTTTCTTTTTTTTTATTTATATTTTTAATCTTTTTTCTTTTTTCTTTTACTTTATATTAGTTTTACTGAAATAAATTACATATATGTTATTGTTTACAAAGTAAGCAATAATTAAAAAAATCATATCTGAATTAAATAATCAAATTACAGTCATCCCCCTCTATAGTCACACTTTCGGGATACAAAAATCCATGATTATAAGAAGGTGTGACTAATATAAAGGTAATCCCTATATAGTCACAATTATGTACAAAATATGAAAAGTGACTATATGAAGGTTTTTATTATTAATAAAAATTATCATTGGGGTTATAAGTTATGCAAGCGCTATAAAATAAAACATGTGAAATTTGCTGATCAAAAAAACAAAAAGAAATCGATGATTTCTGATTCTAATTACATTTTTGTGGAAATGCTGCAGAAGTTGTAGATTCATTATTTTGTAACATAACTTGGTAAGAATATTATTTGCGCATTCATCATTTTGCAAAGAATTTAAGTATTGTGTCTTTTTTAGGCCAATAAAATTTACTACTGCATTATGGGTGAAAAGAAATTTAAGAGTTGTACCAAATTCAATCTTATAAGAATTATTACATGATTCTAGCAAATTAATTTGTTTATTACTGAACGAATCACAAAATTTCAATAAGCTTTAGATGTTAAAGTTGCACAAAAAAGATACTTTGTGCATCCAAAACATGTTTCGGGATATAATTTTTGATCTTTAGAAAAGTTTTTTTTTTTTAAAAAAAAAGTATATATATTCTTATATAAATACTAGTTGTGTCATCAGAAGTAATGTTAAAGAAATCAGAAATCAGAAATCAGAATCATCGATTTCTTTTTTTTTTATTTTTACAAATCGCAATTTTCTTTATGATTATTTAAATGATTGTGATTGCAATCGCGATCGCAATCACAATCATTAATCATAAAGAAAATTAATAACAGGGGCACTATAAGTTATTTTTTCAGGTGATTATTATATTGGCGGAGGTTTTTTTAGCTTTTGTTTCTTATGAATTAAAAAAAGGTTGTTTTATTTCATGCGCATAAAATTAGAAAGAGTAGCGGTTGGGTGCTGGTTGACTGTTTTAATTTTAATCGCAAGGAGTGTCCTTAGATTTAAAAATGAAAAAATTTATACTTATAGAAGTGGCACAATAGAGAGTAAGGGAATTCTTATGGCAAAGGTCGTATTTATTTAGCAATAGAAGGAGCAGCTCACCCATATAATAGAAGTAGTAAATTAATATTAATAATCTTAGTAATTGTTATGAAGTAAGCGAAAAAGAAATTTAAAATTTTTTTATAAAGTTATGTAATCCATCAAAAAAATTTTTTAACGTTATAAATATTTCACCGGTCAATCAAAATTTTCAGATCACATAATGTAAAGTTTGTATACTATGGTAAGTATGACGTAAATTGTTGTGATTTTACAATTTGGTTGACCGGCTAATTTAGTTTTTTTTTATTTAACGAATTTTTTTTTGTTAATAATTTATTTTATTTTTTTATCTATAATTAAATATGCCGCAAAATAACTAATGTGTTGAGAATAGCTGTAGGGAAAGGTTTTTATAAGGTGATAGCAGGAAAGTATTTGTGTTGGAGGAGCGGAAGTAGTGATGTCAGAAATGGAGAGGTTTCAGGTAAAGAGAGGTTGTCAGGGAAGGGAAGGTTGTTAAGAAAGGGAAACTTGTCGGTAAAAGGAAGATTGTCAGTGAATGGAAGGTTGTCAGGAAAAAGGAAGGTTGTCAGGGGGAAGGGAGGGTTGTCAGGGAAGGGAGGGTTGTCGGGTTGTCAGGGGAATGCGGAAAGAATGTTATAAAAAAGCTTGTAATTGTCGGGGAAATGATTATTATGTAAATGGTTGTCAGCTAAATAGTTGTGTATGCAACAGTTAATCTACAAGAATTAAAGATACATTAGAAAGTTATGCTTATAATTAGTATAAAAAGTAAAATAGTATAATAAAAGTAAAACTTATCTGATTTATTTTAGTGAATTGACTTGGCAAAAATTGTTGATCGATAATTGACCTGAAAAAAAAATTTTTAATCGATCAAAAATCAAGGATATATGCTTGATCAAGTATGATCAATCAAGCATGTAATTTATGAGCTCGAGTGGATATAATCGATCAATCATTAGGTCATTTATTGATCGATTATATTTAAAAATAATAAGGTCATTCAACCTTATAAAATTACATCTCTTCTTGAAATTGTATTCGCATAAAGTGACCCGATAAGAGGCTAATACAATGCCCCCGATATTAATAATCACTACATTTTTCTTCAAAAATTTTCAGTCATATGAAATATTATGTTAGACATTTAGATTAGAAATTAAATAATATCCCGGTGAAATCATATTAAAAATTTTTTAATCGATCAATATGATAGTATCATCAATCATTGATTGACCTATTGTTGCTCGAGCCTATTAATTGTTGCTCGATTATTAACCTAAATCGATCAATGATCGAGTATAATATAATCGAGTCAATCCACTAATTTATTTTATTTATTGTGTGCTTTTATAGAGGGTAATTTTATATAGGCATTATATAATCAGTTGAAAAAAAATGTGATAGTGACTATAAGGCGATTGTGCCTATATAGAGGTATAATTAATATTAAAAAGGTTGGTAAAAATAAAATTGTGATTATATAGAGTTCGTGACTATAGAGGGGGTGACTATAGAGGGGATGACTGTATAATGAAATAGCAAACTAGCTGCAAAGCAGTCAGTTTGCTATTTTGTTAATATTTGATCATCTGATTCAAATATATTTTTTTTTATATTAAATTACAGAATTGTACCAGATACATGAATTTATGAAATTATAATATTGTTATTAACTTAGTTACTTGGCATAATCGATTTAATAAAATTTCAAATTATATATCCCAACATATTTGTGTATTTATTCAGTGCAAACTGTAAACTTTTTAATAAAAAAATATGTAATTGTTATTGTTTTTTAATTGGATCTAAAGTAAATATAGTTGGAGTTTATTTCTGAAATTGTTGCTTGTTAAACATAATTATACATAATTAATTAGTTGCACATGATCCAGGTTAGTATTAGTCATATGATAGTCTCATTTTGATTGGCTAACAAGCAGGAAATATATATTTCTTTGTAGAAAATAAATCTCTAATAGAAAATGCCTAAAAATACCCAAAATTTTTTATAAGTTAATAAATTTGTAACCATAATTACTGTAACTGCATCCAAATTAACCAATCAAATTCTAAAATTAGATGAAATATTATGCATTTAGAAAAAGTTAAACCAAATATTTGTTTTGCCAAAAATTCAAAATTTTATATAAAAAACTATTTTTCAGATTCTAATAAAAAAATCTTTAATAAAACTAAAATTTTTTCTATTCCTATTTATACTAGCTCAACCTTAATTGCACAGGTTTATTCTTATAAAAAAGTTGGTTTGATAGTTATGTTGTATCTAATTTTAGTTATTGTTACAGTAATCTATAGTTACAAAATTATTAATTCTTTTTTTTATTATATAAAATTTTTTTAATAAATAAATTTAATTTAATTTTTATTTATAATAAACTCAATTATTCAGTTAAGAAACTTAAAATCAAATTTTTTTTTAATAATTATCTGATTAAAACTCAACAATATTTTTTTATAGAATTATAAAACTAATATATGCTCTAATTTTGAAATTTATAAATAAATTTAAAACTTTAAAGCCCATATTTCTCCAAAAATAAGCATTCTTTTTTTGCATATAATACGGGCCAAGGCTGTTATAATCTGGGCCAAAATTGACTTAATATAGGCCAGAAGTACTTATTTTCAGAAGGTGCTTATTTTTAAAAGAATAAAATAAATAACTTTTGATCTACTGGTCTGTTTTAAATAATTTTACTACCAAAATGTTCATTTTTTTGAAATAATTCCAATGAGCCCAAAACTATAAAAATTCAATTACAGGATCATAAAAAATGTATTGTTAAATAAGAAAATGCACCTGTATAATAAAGAATTAATTAGATTTATATCTAACCAATTTCTTTATTATACAGATGTATTATCTTATTAGACATTGCATTTTCTTATAATTCTTTAATTAAATTTTTATAGTTTTGGGTTCTTTGTAATCATCTCAAAAAGATGAACATTTTGGTAGTAAAATCATTTGAAACATACTAGTAGATCAAAAGTTATTTAGTTTAAAAGTTTTTAAAAAAAATAAGCTTTACTTATAAATTCCAAAAATTAGATTACCATATTCCTCCGAAAATAAGCACCCCCTTTTTACTATAGGGGTGCTTATTTTCAGGTACTTCACAAATAATTAAACAATTTGGATACAAAAAACAAAAACTTGTTCACTCCTGCTATACTGGAAGTCGATATAGCTATCATGCTTATCATGATAGTCATTTGATTGTCCTTTATAATTGACTTTTATTGTATTATCTCACTTCAATCAACTTCCATAACAATGATTAAACCTGTTCGATTATGTATGATTACCTTAAAATCCGGACGCGTGATGCAATTTTTCACATAGTGAAAAATTAAAAACCACGTGTATGTTTACATCACATGTACATATAAATAGTATCTTGTCATTTTATGTACTCGCATCCAGATTTTACTGTATTTAGATTAAAAAAAAAACTGATTGAATCAACATTGTTACCATAGTATAGGCCGACCAAAAAATAAAGCCATCGCTTCTAAATCAAAGCAAGGAAACATTTCAAAATCAAAACTGAGAATTCGAGAAAAATAGTATTATAGTGTATTTGTGGTTAATTCAAGTGTATACTCATTCGTGCTTATAAAAAATTGGGGGTGCTTATTTTCGGGTATTACATAGTTTGGGGTGCTTATATTCGGGTGTACTTATTTTCAGAGGAATACGGTATATGATATTTATATATGTTATATGTCAGACTGATTCATTCTTGTATCAGATTTAATCTAATATGCATTAGATGCTAATTTTAATGTAATATATATTACTTGTCAATTGGTCATCTAACGCATAAGTTGTAATTTTATATAAAGACGAAATTATTTTGGGTTCTAAAACCTGAAATTAAAATTTGAAGCCGGAATTGTTTTTGACCTATTTTACTTGAAAGATGAAATTATTTAATACTTTTTTTGAATAGATGACATCATAAAAAACATATCTATATAAATTTTTATTTGCTGTTCTTTCTAATAAAAAATTTTAAGTTTCTTTAATGAAGACAAAATAGGCCTTTTTCAAAAATCAATTTTGGTAGCATTACTAGTTGTAATCTGAAATACATTAGTTGCAAACTGCTGTACTATTTAAATTATATATTTAATTTAGTAACTAACAAACTATTAAATCATGAGTTTAATTATTATCAAAATTTTTATTATTAAATTTAATTTTTTATTTAAATAAAAAAAAATAAAAAAAATACAAGCACAACAATAAAATTGTAATGATTAATAAATTGTACTACCTGTTATATATTTAATTAATAAATGTAATTGAAATGCATTACTTTGTATTGAGTATAATAAATTATAAAAATATATAGCTACAAATTTCTACTAATAAGCATGGCGAACATTTGTTTTAATTGGTCAAAAAATGTAAACAAGTAAACAATATGCATAATGTAGATCATTTATATAAATTTAGATATACAGTTACATCAATTTAGAATTTTCTAGTTAAAAGGCAGATGTTCATATGATTGGTTAATTTTTGTAGATCTACCTGTGAATTCCCGTGATAACTAGCCATTCAAAATGAATAATTTTTAATATTACATTAATAAACTCAACTCAAATTGATTAAAAATTCAATCTGTGAAAACGAAGCTATCTTTTATTCCTGTATTCTTTATTAAATACACATTTTGAAAAGTAATTAAAAATTTTTAGTTATTCCACATCTCATTATGATCGTATGATAGGAATTTATGTGTTATTAATTTTTTTTCTTATTCGTTATTTTCACGAGGTGATAACAGGCATTTGTTATTTCCCTGAAATTGGGAGACAAAGAAAATGATAAAAATAATTAATAACACGAGTCCCTGCCATTCCGCCATGCCGGGAAAATAATTAAAATATTCCCCCAGTGGCACACTTATGGGGCACAAAGCATTCACTATTGCAATCCGAAATTTAAAAGGCTTCTTATATACATTGGATTGTGATCACAAGGTGGATCTATAAAAGTAAATTTCATAAATTGCGGGTAATTCTGAATAGTTTAAGTGTATTTTGTTTGATTTGTAATTTAATACTGTAATTCTTTGTAAAATAGCAACTACTAGTAATGATATGAGTGATAAATTATTAAAAAATAATTTGATCGAAGCATTTAATATGTGTATTAAAATGACAAATATTTATATATTAAGATTTAGTAAATTCGTTGAAAATCGATCAAAAAAAAATACTGTTGCTCTAAAATTTCGAGGAAAGTTTAATTTTATCTGGAAAGTTATAAAAATTCAATTATTGATCTAACGAAATTGATTAATATTGAACCAAACAACAAATTTCAAGGAGAAGCCTATTATAGTATTATCTAATAGAAAGATATAAGGAAGCAATTATTGATCTAACGAAATTGATTGATATTGCAAACAACAAATTTGCACGAAGATATCAAGGAGAAGCCTATTATCTAATTGTTGATCTGACAAAATTGCTTAATATTGAACCAAATAGTAAAATTTGCACTAAGATTCCTATAATCTGACAAAGAAATTAATTAGGGCAGTGTCATTAATCACCTGATTATTTTTTATCAGAGGCCTACCCCCCTCCCTCTTTCTTAATATATAAATAGTCAGGTTCTTATATATAATTTCAACTTTTTTTACCCTCCTCCCCCCCCTAAAAAATCACCTGATTTTTGTTACTCCCCTTATTGATCTAGCAAGATCGCTTGGTATTGAACCTAGTAATAACATAGATGAATCATTGAAAAAAAATTAATTGAAGCATTTAATATGTGCAATAATATGATTAGTAATGCCACTGAAATTGATTTTTGAAAAAGGCCTATTTCGTCTTCATTAGAAAAAATTAAAATTTTTTATAAGAAAGAGCAAATAAAATTTATATAGGTATGTTATTTATAATTTCGTCTATTCAAAAAAAGTATCAAATAATTTCGTCTTTCAAGTAAAGTAGGGCAAAAACAATTTCGTCTTCAAATTTTAATTTTGGGTTTTCAAACCCGAAATGCTTCGTCCTCATGTATAAATGTGATACATCCTATGCTTACCTTCTAACAATTAAATTTGTGAATCTTTAAATAAAAATAAAAATTAACATAATTTTCAATCCATTCATAAAATTTATCTTGAACTTTTTCCACACCAAATCCATAATAATAACAAATAACAGTTTTCTGAATCCCTATGGAATTACCCACCTCAGCAGATTTCACGTATTTGGATTGTTATATAATTTGATATAGATCTTAAATCATTTGATACATAATCATTAAATAGAAAAATAAGGCGCAAATGAACAATAATGCTACATTCTATTACCTTTATTGCACTTTTTGCTGCACAAAAATAATATAGATGTAAGCGCAATTAATCCTCTAGCCGTAGTATACTATTGTGAAAAATTTAAGGAATATTATTAAACTGTGCTTTGAAATTTTTATTTGATAGAGTGCTTATCTCTTGATATATGCCTCAAATATGCACGAAGAGTGACTTTACGCAAGCAATAAGTGTGAAAATCGAATTGATCATCCATTATATCAGCAAATTGCTGAATTTTAATATTGATTATAGAGGGTTAGAACAGTACCTTTTCAATTTGGTGAAACCGTTTGAGCAGGACCCCAGACATGTAGTACAGAGGTCATACGTTACGCATTTCAGCAAAAACCCCGAAATTTGAAAAGCAAATAATCAGTTTTTGGCAATTATCTTGGCATCCAGTAGTCCAATTTGAATAAACTTTTTTTTAAAATGAAGCTCTTAGTGAGACGCATCTAGCAAAAAAAAAGTTTATTCAATTCTGATCACTAGATCAAAAGTTATTTAAATAAATAGATTTTGTTATTTTCAGCAAATTAGGTCAAAATTGGCCAAAATCCAGTTATGACCTATATGAGAGATGTCCGGGGTCCTGTTTGAGCTTTACTCTATTTTTTTGCCTTATATAGCTTTCACCTTCTTCAAGGACAACTATATACATTGCATATCTGCAAGATCTGTTGGATCAGGAGCATTGCCCTTTAAAAATGCATATGTAATACAACTTGTTAGAAACAAAACATCATTTATACAAGGCCTTGTCCGATCAAATAAAAACTTATAGCCATAGCCGAATTATTGAAAAATTAGGAGTTTTAGATCCTAAATATTACCCAGAAATAGAAAATAAATTAAAGAAAGTGTTTGGAAAGCTCTACACTCATTTTAAAGATAAAATCAAAGCCAATTTTGAAAGCACAAAAATATTGCTAGTTATACAAACCCTAGTAAATAATCTAATTTTTTGTTCAGCTTTCTCAATTTGATCGTTGCTAAGCATGTTGAACATTTTGAAGATTCAATTCACGGGCTTCATTCATCACTTTTGTGGCTTCATCATTTCCACATGCTATCAATATATACAAAATTTAAGTAGTTGTTAAGACTTAATTTTTCAAATTTTTTGTCTATATAATCGTAAGCTTTATGCTTATTGATTTCGACTCCAATTCCTAAATAACATGTCTGCTAATTTTTGAGAATATATGAATGCCTTGTTTTCATTCTTTTTAACTCCTATTCTATATTCGTAACAATAACCAAGACATTTGCAAGTCAAATACATTATATATTTAGTAAGGTTTGTGAAACCAACTTTCCTTAATCTATCAAAATATGAAATATACTCACCTTTGTAAATAGTAATTTAAGTTTTTTTTGCTTAAGAGGGGATTCTTTCGAAGATCATGAGGTGTAATTGATCGGTCTGTACTATAATTCCTAAGAGTATTTGGATCTGAATACTGCCGGTTGAAGAAGTACCATCATGTCTCCAGTTGTAGTTTGAAAGTAAAAAAAAAAAAGTTTATATAAATATACAGTATAATGATTAATACCAATTAACTCATTCGTTACATACTATATTACTGTATTACTTGCTAAAATTGCTCTCTAAAGTTTTTAAGGATACTATTTGATCTATACTGATCTTTTTTTACAAAAGATGTACAAAGAGTTAAAGAGTACGATAATATGGTTTAAAAAAAATTTTATTATGTAAAACTACTAGTTGCCAATTGACGATATGGTTTTTTATAGTAAGGATTACTTTAAAAATGTTTTTATATTGTGTAACCCAGTGATCTTCAATTCAATCAAATCGAATATCCACCATGCTCTACTAATATAAAAATCTACATACCAAATTAGGGGGTCGTCTAAAGCGGAATAGAATCACGTAACAATTGGCCAATCAAATTATCGAATTTTGATAATCTTTGGCGAAGCAAACAAAAAAGCGAAGCAAAAACCTTGAAAAATACAAAAAATGGCAGTCTAATCCTACCTTGTGTTTTAATTAAAAATGTCAGGAAGGCAATTTTGATTATATATTATAACCTAAGAATCTCTCTAACCCTAACCCTAAAGTTAATTTGATAAAATATATTATAAGAATCTACTCCGCTTTAGACGTCCCCCAAATTAGACAAACAAACACAAGAAATAAGCACTAACAAATTGTGCAATCTATATGAAAACTCTACTATAATGTAATAATTTAAAAACAACAAATTTGCATTACCAATACAATATGACAACACTAATAATTCCAATAACTATGAGGACTCTGAGGACAAAATCATACTGTAAAAGAAGCATTAGTAAATAAAAAAAAGGTAATATAATAAAACAAGCAAAAAACTTACTAAATTTAATAATAATAGTAGCTTCAAAGTAGCAAAATCATACTGAAAAGAAAAGCATTAATAAATAGCAAAAAAACAAAAAAGGTAATATAATATAAATAATAAACTTAAAAATAACAGGACCCTGAACATTTAGTACAGAAGTTATACATTACGCATTTTAGCAAAACCCCAAAAATTTAAAAAGTAAAAAAATAGTTTTTAGCAATTATCTTGGTATCCAATTTAAATAACTTTTTTTAAAATGAAGCTCTTAGTAAGGCGTATCTAACAAAAAAAGGTTATTCAATTCTGATCACTGGGTTAAAAGTTATTTAATTTTGCCATTTTTAGCAAATTAGATTAAAATTGGCCAAAATCTAGTTATGATCTATATAAAAAATATTTGGGGTCCTATAATAACAGCTTCAAAACAATGACTCCAACAACAAAATTACATTAAAAAATATAAGTAAACTTAGAAAAAAAACTTTAATAAAGATAAGGGAATTATATTTTGGTGCACCCTGCACTATGAGGCACCTCTAATCACTGAGTATAAATATAATGATTGATTATCATCGATAATTTTTTTTCAGTTACATGTAAATACAGTTTGCTTCCATTATCACTTATGTCGGCTGTCAAATTTTTTGTGGTCATCGCTTTGGTGTTGTCACTTCGGTGTCGCCACTTCATTGTTGTCGCTTGGTGTTGTCGCTTTGGTGTTGTCATTGGGAGCTGTCATTTTGGTGATTTTTGTTGCTTGCTTTACCGCTTGCTCTTGTCATTTGTATAATTTTGCCATTTGCTTAATGTGCTATTTATTTTGCAACTTGCTTTATATCACTTTACTGCTTGCTTTATCAATAACATAATATGTCATGTGTAAATTTTTTATATATAAAATTATAAAAAAAAACATATAAAATTACTATAAACTTGTTAGCCAAGATTAGTTTCAACCTATATATTAATTTAAAATTAAATTTTGCGATTATATAGCAAAAGAAAGAGAATAAACTTACATTTTTAGCCAAGTTACTATTCTGCCATTTTTGCGCAAAACGAAAATGTAACCTTACTAAAAACAAATATTTAACGATTTTAAAACAATGAGTATGTGTAAAAATAGCCTGTACAACTTTACTTAGATGACCAAAGAAGGTTATCTTGTAAGAAAAATGAGTTACCTATGTACTAAGGCCATACAAAATAAATTTCTTGGTTTTCATAACATAAAATAGGCCAGGTGACCCGGTGACCCAGATTTTTTTTTTTGTCAAAAAAATTTTTTTTAATAATAATGCATAAATAACATCTATCTTTATATTAATAAATTATCTGGTGTAAATTTTTGTACTAAGACTATAAAATGAGCAAGATTTGCATTTTAATTGTAATTTCAGCAACTATGAAAAATTAATTTGGCTTTATAATTATTTTTTTATTAAGATTAGGGCTGTTAATCAGCCCGGTCTGGACCAATGGTCATTCGGTCCATCCAGGGATCAGATTAGTCCAGTTCTTTTAGAATGGACTGAAGGATCATTGGTCCAAATATTAAAAGTTATTAATTAAAAAACTTTCAGATTGTAAATTACGATTAATTTTTATAGATCTTAAAGTTAATACCAAGAATGAGTATGGCGTGTGAAGTGTTTCTGCACAAATCCTTGCTTTTGGTTGCATATTTCTTTTTAAATGCGTCATTTGATTATTTATCTATATTTATTAGCAACCTAATTTTGTAATAAGCAAAATCTCATAACTAATTGGACAATATATTAAACACAGTAAAAGCGCACTTAAACATCATGATTATGCATTACATAGTACTATATTTAACTATTGTATGACTTTAATGGGTTTTGCCTCGATTAAAGTACATGTTGATTAATATAAAAAAAGGTTGTCTTTCAGAAATGCACTAAACTGAATATGTTATAAAACGCCAAGAAGGAGCATCATACTGTATCGGTATTTGATTGAGGCTATCAAGATAATTTAAAACCTGATTGCTTATAAAATTTAATTGTATATCCGATATCTACGAGCTAGCCAGAGCAGCCACCTCAAAGCTCACTAACAATCGACATCGAAAGTCTACGGACACGTACAGATCATGTGATATTCCATCTTACGGACACGTACCAAAATAATAATTTTTTGATTTAAAAAGCGATCTGGCAAGGTTTTTATACTAAGCTAACCTTTTTAATCATTCTAATAAAGCTTATTCTCATGGTCTTTCCAGTTCTAATGGTGGAGATATTATTAAAATTTGCTCAGTAGAACCGGTGATGTGACCTTCTGAAATGGAGCAACATTCTAAGATTATATAAAAAATGTCGCATAAACTTCATGAGGTTATATATCCGATTCTATAGTGCTGAATTTAATAACATTACCATTATTGAAACTGGAAAGACTAGGGAACAAGTTTTGTTAGGACGACAAAGGTGATTAACCCATTATAGAAGCTCAGTCGACCACTTTAAATTTTAAAAAAGAAAAAAAATCAGAAAAAGATGGCTGGAAGACTTTCGAACTAAGTAAACTCTTTTATCACTCAAAGTAAACTTGTTTATCTTATTTTTCTAGTTCAAATAGTAGTGATATTATTAAAATTAGTTCAATTTAACTGAAGATATAGTCTTCTGAAGTTTTTGCGGCATTTTTATATAATCTTTAGAACGTTGCCCAATTTCGAAAGGTCGTATCTTCGGTTCTACTGGATAGATTTTAATAATCTTCCACCATTAGAACTGGAAAGACCAGGAGAACAAGGTTAATTAGAATGATTAAGGAGGTTAACTTAGTACAAAAGTCTTGCCAGATCGCTTTTTAAATCAAAAATTATTATTTTGGTATGTGTCTGTAAGATGAAATATCACGTGATCTGTACGTGTCCATAGACTTTCCAAATCAACATTACGATCGCAGTTGTCGTAGCATATAATTGATTAATTAATTGGATGCTGTGGCAATGACAGTACAGTAATCATTAGCGACTTTTTGAAATTATTGTAACACATGATGAATTTTGTAGGTAATTATAATAGAATAGGATAAAATCTGAGTTGTGGGATAGTAAAATCTGATTGTAGATCGGGTAAGGGTAGAGTTTTATTATAATAAAAGCGGATATCAGATTTTATTATTCCACAACTCAGGCTTCACGTTAATTCCATTATTGTGCAGTATTAGACCATGAGCTAGGTTTTACTCTTATCTTACCCGTAATAGGCAGTACAACTGGAATTACAAAGTTCCATTAGTTGTACCAAATTAGTCATATGATTAATGCTTGTTCTTAGTAGGATCTGAACTCTGGGTTTGCCATCTGGGGTCCCTACAAACTAACACGTATCATAGGCCAATGGAACCTGACTTTCATTACTGAACGTTGGCCTTCAAATTTGATGTAGTATTTTTGTCTCGAGTTTTTTTTTTGCATAACCTTTTGGAGGTACTGTATATTAATACAAAAAAAATTTCTCATGACTATCATCCCAGACAGGGCCACTACTACTTCAAAATCAAAATTATAACTGTTATCCAACAGGCAATAACCTATCAATAAGCAACTAAAAAATATAACTGTTATTACAAAAGGCATTCAACTAAATACTTAAAGCAAATTGCAAAACCATTATATGAGACTTGGGTAGAACAGGACGAAAAAATCAGACAAAAGTCAGGTTAGCAGAAAAGCAGAAACTACTTTATCTGGAAAAAACTCTCCCCTTAAATATTGCTAATTATTACTAATCAAAAATATTTACATCGCTAAAAGCTCAAATAAATCATATGATAATAAATCTATCAAGCAATAAATCAATCAAACAATAATCAACTTATCAATAAATCTTGATAATGAATCATAAGGCTAATAAACCTGTGATCGATCGAGACTGTAAAAAATTCTTTCTATTCTAGTGACATATACCGGTAGTATGTAGTTAAGGTCGATTTAGTTTATATTGTAAGTTATCATAAAAAATTCTGTTACAGAGCTTGCTATTTTGGTGATTAAATTAGTACACATTGTAAGTTTTAAATTTTTATTGGTTAATTAATTTAAAAAAAAATTTAATTACGCCTCCGGCCAAAAAAAATGCATTTTGATCTTAAACACGAGTAAAATTGCATGCTGAACAACTTTGCTTAAGTGCCCAAAGTAGGTTATCTTGATAAAAAAAGGGGTTTTATATTTAAAACTCAAAAAATTTTACTTTAGTACATAGGTAACCCATTTTTCTTACAAGGTAACCTTCTTTGGTCGCCTAAGTAAAGTTGTTCAGGGCATGATTTTACACATACTCATTGTTTTAAAATCGTTAAATATTTGTTTTTAGTAAGGTTACATTTTCGTTTTGTGCAAAAATGACAGAATAGTAACTTGGCAGAAAAGGTAAGTTTATTCTCCTTCTTTTGCTCTATATAATCGCAAAATTTAATTTTAAATTAATATGTAGGTTGAAACTAATCTTGGCTAATAAGTTTATAGTAATTTTATATGTTTTTTGTTTAATTTTAAATATAAAAAAAAATATAGCCCAAAAAAGTGTGACAAATCGTGCTACTGTTATGTTACTTCACCATTTGTTTTATATCGTAATTATGCTATACTTTCGGTGTCGTCACTCTGGTGCTAGTGTGAATTCACTTTTACTATTGCCCAGTGTGATTTCATCGACGTGTTGTGCTTATGGTATCATCGTTTGAATTTAGTTGTATGTTTGCTAGTCATTTTTCTGTTTGTTTGTGTGGTCACGATACATATTTGTTAAATAGTATAAGTAAGGTTAGGATAGGTTAGTTTGGGATATTTTTAGGCTTGTTGGTTATAGTTTGCATCAGAAAATTTTATACATAGATATTGATTAATATATAGCACTTACAACTTTGTCTTTTTGTTAAGATTTTTTTAAATTTTTTTTGTCTAGCATATGCATGGTTATATTTTATAATCTAATAATTGAAATTAAATATTTTGCTACTATTCAATTCATCTCATTAAAATGGATCAAATAGTATAAAAATTATTTGATTCTAACAACTGTATCACAAGATATCTTCAATTTGTCACAATATCCCACTCTTAAATTTTGACTTTATAATACAAAATATAAAGTCAGTTATTACTCTTCAAAGCAGTTTGCTACATTACAATTTTTATATAAAATTTTTACTTAATATTAAGTATTGAATTTAAATAAACAAATAGAATTTTTCTTTACAATAAAATAAAAAAGTTTATTTAACAACTTTGACTTTATCAAAATACCTCTTTTACCTTATATAATCTTTGCAATTTTTTTGTTTTTTTTATTAAAATCTTATTTCTTATTTATATTTAGGTATAATTTAAGTTTTTTTATTAAAAAATTTGAGATTTTATTCATTCAAAATATTTAAAATTATTACAAAAATAACAACTTCAATCCCATTTAACAACAAAATTATAAATATATCTTATTAATTCAAATTATCTTTTTAATTGTTGGATATGTTTTTATTGATTATGTTCTATTCACAAACATTTCATTTTTTTTATATTTTTTTTATCTCTCTATACTTTTCTTCTTTAATAAACAAAATGTTAAATATAAAAATAATTTTTGGTTTGTCAGAATGGGATTTGTTAAAAAAAATGAATTTTTTTTGTAGTAACCAAAACTTCATGACCACTCTTTATTTGATTATTCTAGAAGTTTTTTGATGAGCTCATAATTTTTTTATTTGGAGGCACATGCCACATGCATGAAAATTATAAAATAATGTTTTGCAAGTTTATTACAGAATACATATAATCGATATTTTACAACATTTGAATGTGCTTGGAATATCTGTGAATTTATGATTATCCAACATTAATGATTACGTAAAAATGAACGAATTGATAACTCTTCATGTATATAATGGCGTAAACACATAATCAACATGTCCTGCAGCACATAGGGTCCGGCCGTCGATATAAATAATTTTCATTGTTTTTACCCTTAAAGTAGCATTACTAGATAAAATAAGTATTATACTGTATACTATGCAATTATTAATTATATATAATTTAATGATAAGCGATACTAATTATAAATTTTATTTAAAATTACCTGATAACTTGATCCGAAAGCACATTGTTAACCGGCAGATATATCCGACTACGTGCGAAGCCAGAGTCGAGACAGACGTATATTCAGAAAAAAAATAGTTATCAGAATTGATCTGTGATGACATCTATTAAATTTAACACTACCATACGTATTTCTAATCATATTATAATTAAATTAAATTATTCTATTTTTTTTTCACAGTTTATGAGTTAAATTCATAGTAATTAACCAATCATACAGTCGTTCTGATACTGTATATGTATATGCAGTACTACACATACCACGTTAAGAGATTTTTTTTTTTTTTACGTAAATATATTTTGCACTATATAATAAGTTTATATATTATATAAATCCCTTTGTTCGACTTTCTCCTTACTACACATTAAGGCATGTAGAGGTTAGGTTTCTAAAATAAATAATTGGATTATTAGACGTATAAAAAATTTTTTTTTTTTTAGGTAAAGACGGTGTTAAATGGACATTCCCTTCAAGCATAAGACGCATCGTTAGGTTAAATACAGTCTAGATTATTTAAATTAAGGCTGTAATGATATTATTTTTAAGATGTACCTTTATAATATTTAATATTATTTAAACAAACATTTAAGACCTTTTTAAAGAGATGATAAAGTTTTATTATTTAGTATTTAGTATTGTTTCAGTAGAATATTTATATTTTGAATTTATATTTGAATTCAATGATTATAAATTAATATTTGTCTAGCTGTATTATATTTTAATAAACATTCTTCATATATAATAAACTACGAATATCTCCGCAGATTTAAAATAAATGTATTATAATTAATTTCTATAAACTATTCTTTATTGTTTATTATTCTCCGTTACTTTCTGTTACTTTCTGTTACCTTCCGTTACCTCCGAATCGTCTTGATATATATCTCCGACTTGTGATTGTTTATGATGAATCTATCAGAATCGAATGATTTTTTAAACCGACTCGTTTTAGACGAATTAGATTGAATGGTGTAAAAAGTTATCGATTCAAATCAACCAGATCTTAAACAATTAATTAATACCTTAATTTATTAAATATATATATATATTGTTTATACAAACAAAAAGTATAAAATCAGGTGATTTACAGTAAACAAATTAAATTAAATTTAAGCGTTAATATTAAAGTTAAAATGAGAACTACAGTACTATAGATTACATATTAAAAACATATTCCGACAGACTCATAACTAGATAATAGATAATTTTATAATAAGGCTTATAACTCTTTGATAAAAAAAGATTCATGATATCTTTAAGTCAATCATTACTTTTAAATCAAAAGATTTCGATTGGGTTACGACAAAAGTGTGATGTCATATATAATACGTTTAGGAATTATAAAGATATCTTTGTAAGCCTGCTTATTTCATTATAGAAAAACCATGATTTTTAGATTTCTATATTTTACAAATTTAAAGTCATCAAATTTCACCTGGCGCATTTACATCTTCACAATACTATTTATTCAAATATCAATCGGGTATTATTTTATTTTTATTTTTTTATTTTCTTCCCTTACGTGAAAATAATTGTTGATTAAATTACAAACTTTACATGTCTGAAAAATTTTCTCTTCTTATTATTTACTTTCAATTACTTCCATATAAGATAAGAAAATCCCTTATAAAATGTAAAAATAAAGTTAATATTGAAAAAATGAAACATTCTTCTGAACGATTTGATGATGAACACGAAGAACAAAATTTGGATTTTGATATAATATTTGATAATCCACACCTCATTCGTTTATATAATGAATTTGAGAAAAATCAAAGGTTTAAATAATTTACAATGAAGTTGAATATCTCTAAAAGAATAAACAAGTTTAGTCTTATTTTTTTTTTCTTCATTATCTTTAAATTTTTCATGGTCTTTTGATTTCTTACATCTTTGATTTAAAAATATAAACAGCAGAATCAAGAAGTGTCAATAAATGTCAGTAAAATGTCAATAAATTTATGGTAAAAAAAAAAACTCGGAAAATTGCGTATAAATATTTTACGCAAAGTTCTGAAAACATTAAGGCTAAGTGATTGATCGGCTGATTGATTGATCGATTGTTTGTTCGATTTGAATTTGCAATATTATAGTTGTGGGTATTTAGAGAATATTATTTAGGGAATAACATGTAAATATATATATATTTGTGTATTTGTGTATTTTGTAAATATGTTGAATGTTTTTATGATATTGAATATATAATAACTTATTCATTTTAATGAGTTAACGCTATTTATTAGTTCTATCTATGATTTTGGATATATAATAATTATTCATTTTACGTATTATTTCTTTGAAGTAGTTTAAAAAAAATTTTTTTTTTTTTTTTAAAAAAAAAAAATCGCATTGGACTTTGAATATTAACCTGCCAGATATTATATCGGGTTTTTCTTATATACGCATGACAGATATTTTTTCGCTGGATTATAATATCAATTTATTGAATCGAATTGAACTTTGCATGAAATTAGATAAAATACACATGCTGTAACTGTAATCATCAGAATGTAATCGTTAGAACTGGTGACGGGCACATTCTAATAAACAAAAAAGTTCGTTCTAATTATTTCTTTTTCCTATCATAGAATAGAAATACAATAAAAAAAGTAAAAATATATGTACTTGAAAAAAAAATATGTAGTATGCATGTGGGTAGCTAGTTCGAAAACCTGGGTCGTTCTTGAATGCATTTCTATTAAAGATAACTCTCATTTCATGAAATTAAAACTTAAAAAAATTTTCTATGGATTACTATAACGACCTACGTACATACGTACATACGGTAAATAGCATAATTTTAAAAATAACGCGTGCCGATATAACGCGGTCTATGACATATGTCGGCAGTATACTGACGATTGTCCCCGAAGATATATCCGAAAACATAAAAACTTCAATTTCCGCTAATCTGAAGTTAAAAAAAGTTTTTCATAATATAAACATAAGGATGTGATGTTTATTAATCAATATCAATACAGTCTAACCTCTCTATAATCACATCGTGTGATTTTTATATGTTTATAATAGTTGGTTTTAAAATAGACGCGCTTATAAAGAGAACTTTTATATGATGTGCTTATATATAGAGATGGACAAATTGCCTTAATATTGTCGAAATCGGTTGCATGTTCTATATTTAATATATCACGACAATAAAGTATATTCCGCAGAAATGGTACCTAATGACCTTGGTCGAAACACAACCTTAGAAGCTACTAACAGCAGCAAGCGAGTGGAACAAATACTCTTAAATTACGATTATTTTTTAACATATAGATATATTTATTATTTAGGAACCACTTTCAAATTAAATGCTATTAATCTGGTTTCGTGCGTACAACGCAATTCCGAAATCAAAGACTAAAACCTCTTGAAACTTATCATTCAATTTAACAAGATACCGCTTGATTATTATCATCTGTTCGTTGATGGCAGCCCATGGAATCACAAAAAGCACCATTACAATATTAAGATATTCAAGCATCAGGATGTAGATTTCTAAAGAGTAAAGTGCTTTTAAATCGCAATTTATTGTAACAAATTTATGAACTTTTCTATCTCCATATTAATTTAAGATTTATTATTGAACGAAAACTAGTAATTTACAAACGTAAAAATTAAATGTAAAAATGGGTCTCCATTGGCAAAACAAAAATTCGCTCTTTTTTGCGGCCAAAAAAAATCCCTAATCAAGAACGACCTCTTTTTTTCATTTTCTGGTTGAAAAAATATTTCCAATGAAAATAATATATTTTATTTAACAATGATATATTAACAAAAAATCAAATGCAGCAATAAAAATTGTGAAAATTATGAAAACTTTTTAAATTCATTAATTACATCAGTTTTCATTATCTAAAAAAAGAAAAAAAAAATATAATATACTTTTTATCATCAGAATATAAATTTATCAAAACTTATAAAAGAAACTAAATGATATCTAAAAAAAATCCATCACTAAAAGGTGTTGATTCCGTATCATCACCGGTTCCTAAAGCTGATAAATTCCAATTCAGTTCAATAGTTGGTACAAAACTATAATGATTATACCAACCATCATCCTCATGTTTCATTGATTTCAATACATTTGGTCCTATAAAGGCTGTATAAATATGATTATAATTTGTTAAACTATCTAAATATTTGGATGATTCATCAAATGTTATAACTAATAATGTTCTAGAATTAATTAATAATGGTTCAATTAATGGAATAAATGTGTTATTCAAGAAATTACTGGCATGATTTACATTCGTATCATGTCCACTATTGGCCATATTAGGCCTAATTAAATATAAATGAAATAAAATCATGTCGTTAGAAATATATATATATATATATATATATTTTAAAAAGTATTATTAATTTCTATTATTCATCATATTATTTGATAATAAACTTACGTATAAAAAACATATTGTGGAACAGTTCCATCTTCAATATCTTTTTTTAATCTATCCGCATTCACAATATAAATAAATCTTGAAGAATTCGTTCGAATTTGATTCATTGAAATAAATGGATTATGCTTTCGGACATAAAGTTTATCAACTGAATGACTTTCGTTAAATCCATTTCCTTTATATTAATCATAAAATAGTAAGTTACGTTATTATTTTTACGAAATTATGTTAATTAATTGGTAATTGTTGGTAAATAATATTGGTAATTAATTATCATGATTAGTTTACCAGGATAGTTTTCTATATATGCCTTCCATGAAATTCCTTTTTCTTCCAATAAATCTGGGAGTGAGGCTCCTTCTACATCTTGATTAAAATCTGTAAGCTAAAAAATATATAAATTAAAAAAAAAAATTTTTTTTTAAAAAAAAGACCTATTTTGATTAACAAATGTTCAATTATACGTAATTCACACATACCACACCACTTTTTGAAGCTCTAATCATTGCTATATAATTTGGTTGTGAAGGATGCCAAACTGCATGATAATTTGAAAGTAATATTCCTTGACTACCCTGTTTTAATTCATCAACAAAAAAATTTCTTAAAAGATGATTAAAAATGATTACAAGGATGAACGAAGAAAAATAATTACTTACAAGGTAAGCCAAGTAAGGATCATTCATAGATTCTTCATAATAGGAATTTCCTAACACAATTGTTATAATCCTTTTAAGATAAAAAAAAAAAGTAACGATTAATGATTTTTAAAAGAATTGATTCTGATAAAAGCTTATTTTTTTTCTGATCATTTTCCATACCGATCAAAATAAATTCCTTTAACTAATTCAGATGCATTAACAATGAATAAAAAATTAATTATGAATATAAAAATTGTTAAAATTTTGAAAATGTTCAAATCCATGATTTCTAGAAAAGAATTTTAACTACAATTTTTTTTTTAATCATTAAAAGATGATTCGAGGTTTATTATCGTAGCACATTAAGAAAATAAAGAAAAAATTGGATTGAGAAAAAAAAAAAAGAAAAATGATCAAATGATTGTGGAAGGCTTAGCAAACAAAAACTCGATAGTTTTTATAATTTATTGAGGCGGGACAACATTGTTGTGTTACCTATGAATCAAGTAATGACGACGGATTCTACTAATTAGGAAAAGCTTTTATTTATTAACGTTCATCGTTATTAATTCCACCATTTTTTTTTTTTTTTTTTCGAAAATGAATTCCTTTGACGCAATATTTGAATTAGAGATAACAACTAATGTTAATCAACACAGTCATCGACTAATTAACTGTTATATCACGCTTATGAACAATGAAAAGTGCATGTAAATATTAAATGCATTGACGATAATGATGTAAGTTGATCAGGGCAAGTCGACCCGACCCAACCATGTTTATTGACCAAGTTCAGTTTATTTAAGCAATTCTAGCATGGTATCTTGCAGGTTATATATATGGTTAACGTGGCTTTAAAACTATGCTACCAAATTTTCAATTTACAGTATTCAATTTTCGCTTTAAAAATTGTTAAGTTTTTAAAGTAAATTAAAAATTTGGCAATATAGTTTTAAAAGCCGCATAAGTTACAATAATAGAATTGTTTTAACAAGGAGTTATATAAAGTTTATAATATATATTTCAATGAAACCAAAGTGATTAACAAAATTCAAAATATCTTATAGTATGCCAATCATATTGCGCTTGTACTATAATAGTAAATTATTTAGCATGGAACACCCCAGTTTAAAAGCCCTATTGATATCAGAGTTTATATAAAAAACAGAAATAAATATACTCTCATATATTTTTGATTATTATTTGAGTTGTAACTGCAAAAGCAGCAAGCACTCTTCAAATAAATACATAAATTGTTTGCAAATAATCTTAAGTAAAAATATCTTTTTTTTAATTAGTAGTAATACAATAGAAATTATTCTAATAAAATACAGAAAGGGTCGCCAAGTACAGGATATTAATATATGCCGGTGCAAAAATGTAGATACACCAATACGGTGACGATAAAAAATTTTTTTTAACAAGTTAATACAAGTATTTAAAATTTTAATTTATTACTTTGGTTTTTAAGTTTATTTTAATATAATTTTTATTAAAAATTTTAATATTACTTTGGTTTTTAAGTTTATTTTAATATAATTTTTATAAAATTTTAAATTGAAAAAAAAATTTACTACTGTAGGAAATAATTCCAAGATCTTCATTATCATTTTCAACCAAAGCAATGTATTCATCATATTTCTTATATTCCTTTGCCCTGGTGAGCGATTTTCTCCAAAGATCCGTGATAGTTTTAGAGCTAACCTTTTCAGTAAATGCTTCAAATAATTTGTTTCAAATAGAAAGCACTAAAACACTATCTACATTTTTCACTGACTCATGCAATATATTAAAACATTTACCATGCCTATAATAATATCCTAAAACATGTAAAATTCAAAGTAACTGCTATTTTGAAAACTATGACCTTTTTCTTCAAGCTTTTGCTGCAGTACAGGTGTAGAAAGAGGGAGTTTTCAAAACATAACCAAATTGCATATAACTTCAGCAATATTTGGATTAAGTTCTTTTTTCAGGTGGCCAGGTAATTTGAGTGCTATTAATTGTTTATTTTTACTTTCATATTACCTGTGCAACTGTAGCCTTATCAATTCCTAGAACCGTGGCAACAAACTTGCATTGTTGCATGTGTTCTTGTTGCTTCTAACCTTGCTGATACTCCAAAAAATATTGATAAGTACAAGAATCATTCTTTTTCATTAAGAGTTATTGGGCTTTGGTCTTTTTTTAAATTGTCTATTTTGATAAAAAAAAAATCAAACTTAATTTAAAATTATTAATTATTCTTACCTTTTTTGTAATTTTTAGCTGCATATAAATTAATTGTTGAATTTTCTATCAATGAAGAATTTTATATAATAATTTTCGTGTATCTACATTTTGCATTAGCCCATGCCCAATGAATTATTAATAAAATTAATAAATTTTCAAATTAATAAATTATTAGTAATTAATAAATCATTAGTAATTAATAAATTATTAGTAATTGTTGCTAATTATTATAAAATCAAATTATTGTAAAATTTGAAAAAAAACTAGCAAAAAAGTTCCAAAAAGCTTCTTTTTTTTGGGGGGGAATTCTGTCTTTATTTATTAAGGTTTGAAAATATTATATACATATTGTATCTAATATTTAAATGCTATCTAACCAAATAAAGACTCACTCAATACTTTTGTACTTAGGTGCAACTTGCCATTCTAATTTTCATGGTTACTAACTTGCTAGAGACTTGTCTTTCTGAATTCACTAATTGGCTATCATATGTTGTATTAGAATTGTCTAGTATTTGTTAGATTTGGCTTTGTTCAGAAGTAGTGTTCCAACTTATTAGTTAGATAATTGGCTGGTTGAAAATGTTTTAATAATTAATTTAAAAAAAATTTTAACCAACTAATTGATTTATAATCAACCAAATCAATTACAATTAATTATTAGTTATTAGCTAGTTGCCAACTAACTATAACTTATATTTATCAACTAAACAATTACAGTTGCACTCCTATATAATCACACCATCGGGACTGATAAAAAGTGTTCTTATATAGAAATGTGCTTATGTAGAAAGTAATTTTTATATGTTTAATAGTAGTTGGTTCAAGAAATAAAGGTGCTTATAAAGAAATGTGCTTATATAGGAGGTGCTTATATGGGAGTGCGACTGTACTAATATAGAACTGTGGTCATGGATAAATAAATTAATAGTATTTTAGTTAAACTAGTACTATGCATGCATATTTATAATGAAAAACCTTAGCCTAGACCCGGGTTCTATGTTAATAATATAGACAATCTTTTTTTAACCTAAACCCAAATTTTATATGATCAGCCAATCATATTCATGATTGGCGATCATAAATTTTTTTTTTTTGTACACCATGATAATCAAATCAATTTTTTGTTGTTTTTTTTTCGCTTCGCTATTGCTTCGCTTTCCCGCTTATCATCTAAGATAATTTTTTTTATTTTTTTTTTTATGATGACTTTTGTGCTTTCGCTTGCTAATTTTTTTTCTTTTTAGCTTGTCGCTTTTCAGTTTTGGTGCCATAGTTGGTGTCGTCATTGATGTCGTCGCAGGTGTCATTGTTGGTGCCGTCGTTGGTGGTGTCATTGTAAGTTTGTCGATGGTATCATTGTTGCTGTTAGATTTTCTTCTGGGTTCGTTTTTGTGAAGTGGTCTTTTGTGTTTCTTATGGAGTAGTGTTTCTTTGGCGTTCTTATTTTACGTTTCTTTGTGTTTTTGTAGAAGACAGTTTTGCATGTTTTTCTCGTTTTTCCAGAGGTGGTCTTGCCCATTTTTCTGGAGTTGATTTTTTTTGTATAGCTTTATGTGTTTTTGGAATAGCCTTACGTATTTCTTTGGCATTCTTGTGGCATTTGGACGTAGTGGGTTTTTTTCGTTTTCTTTTCTTTTTTTTAGTTTTTTCCTTTTTTTTTTATACTTTCTTCGTGTTCTTGTAAAGGGCGGTCTTGCACAGTTTTTCTGTTTTCCTTTTGTGTGGCTTTGTGATTTTTTTTTTTGGTTTCATTCTTGTATTTGCTAAATATTTTTTTCTTTTTGGTTTGTTAGATTTCGCCTAGATGTGGAATCACTCTTTGGTAATTTTTTTATTTATTTATTTATTTTTTCTCTCTCTCTCTCTCTCTTATTCACTGATTATTTGATTTCTTTGGAGTTACCGTTTTTAAAGTCGTTGTTCTTTGGAGTCATCGCTTTTTGGAGTCGTTGTTCTTTGGAGTCGTCGTTCTTTGGAATCGTCAATTTTTGGAGACGTCGTTCTTTAGAATGGAGCTACCGATTTCATCACCTGTAGAGTTTTCATTGGTCAAGTTTCACTTATTATATTGCTTTCTTTATGCGAAAGTGGGTGGTTTCGATCCTTGTTTCGAATTAAGTGGGTGGGTGGGTTTCTTTAATTGAAGCGGGTTGATGGATAGAGTTTGTCGTATGGGGTTTGTTGTATATAAACTACGTTCGTGTTTTTTTTTTTAATTATTAATAAAGTAATAAAGTTTTTTAAAAAAATTATAAAATCGATTGTGGGCAATAAAGCACTTATTGCACATGCTCGATTTTGATTGTGGATACATGATGCACGAGGGCATGGAATTCTTAAAAAAAATTAACATAATTTATCATGGAAGATACTCCCTTTGATCGGTACCCCTTGATTTGTACTGGGTATATTTCAAAGCTATTTGTTGTGTGTTTTGTAAGAGACCCGAGTAAAAATCAAAGGCTGATTTACTAATAATAATTTTTTTTTACTTATAGCTAATATTACGCTCTATACAACGTACCCTCACCTATACTATACAAGGTACCTGAGTACCTTACATAGTAATTTTTTATGATTGAACTATCGGTCACGTGACCGAATTTGATTGGCCGATCATGGGGTCGGCATGGCAACAAGTCGCTATCATGTGATTAAATTTGATTGGCTAGATTAATGATGCTGCCCGAAACTATATAGTTTCGGATTGACCGAAACCGAAACTGGTATTACCAGTTTCGGGCATGACCTTCTTGGCTGAAACTTGCCTAAAGACCTGAAACTATACCAATACTCCGAAACTGTAATAAAACTCCGAAACTGATCTGCTAAATAAATTCTAATTAAATATACATGAATTCGCATTAATATACTACATATCCCTAAATTTTGTCTTACGCATTTGTTTATTTACAGAACAAAATCAAATTTACTTAAATGGATAGCAGTTGCATCTCTAGCGCATATATCAGTGGTGGAATAAAAAGTAAATTTCTGGTTATTTCCATAGTAAGAAATAACTGGAAATTTACTTTTTATTCCAGCCATTGCATACCTTCTACCTGTAAAAGATCCATTGCCCCATCTTCCATTCGTAAAAGATCATCCGCCCATAAACAACCTATTTACACACAAAAAAAACAAATAAATAAAATAAATAAATAAAATAACGTTAAAAAAAAACTCTTAAAATAAAAAAAAAATAAACGCTTAAAATAAAAAAAAATAAAAGTTAATAAAAAAAAACGTTTAAATAAAAAAGAACATTTAATAAAAAAAGAGAAATAAAAAAAAAGTTTAAAATAAAAAATAAAAAAAAAGAAACGTTTAATAAAATAAAAAAAAAGTTATTAATAAAAAAAACGTTTAAAATAAAAAAAAAAAAATATTAAAAACAAATAAAAAAAAAATAATTAAACAAAAAAATTTAAAATAAAATAATAAAAAAAAAAATAAAAAAAATAAATAAATATATAAGTAAAATAAAATAAAAAAAAAAGAACGTTTAAAAAAAAAAACATATAGCGTTAGCTCTTGAAGAAATTTTTTTTCAAAATATCCGGTTTGTTATAAAGAAACTTGACGCAATTCCGAAGAAGCTTTGAATCCGAATTTAGAGTAAACTGAATATGCGAATGCATATGTGTCATATACAGTAGTGTTCATATTTTTCGTGTACAGTATCATACTAGTGCTTATATTTATAAATCCTTACATATATTCGAATATTCATAATTAATTTATTAATATATTCGAATATATTTTCGAATATTCATAATATTTATGAATATTCATAAATATTATGAATATTCATAAATATTATGAATATTCATAAATATTATGAATATTCATAAATATTTTGAATATTTATAAATATTATAAATATTCATAAAAATTTTGAATATTCATAAATATTTTGAATATTCATAAATATTGAATATTCATATTCATAAATATATGAATATTATGAATATTCATGAATATTACTGTATAAATATTCATAAATATTATGAATATTATAAATATTTATCCGTCCTATTTTAGAATAGCCAATCACAGTACATATACTGGTTACACCATATATACTTATGTTACACAAAGGCCCAGTGCATTGTTTTTGCAAAAATAATTTTTGGTTACACACCACTAATGTTGTGTAACATTACACAAATCTTATTTTGGTAATTGTTTTACATATATAGTATATGTATTATTGCTTCGAATATGAATATTTAATATTTATAAATATTCATAATACAGTATTTATAAATATTCATAATATGATATTTATAAATATTTATAAATATTCATAAATAATTATGAATATATAAATATTATAAATATTCATAAATATTTATGAATATTCATAAATATTATGAATATTCATAAATATTATGAATATTCATAAATATTATGAATATTCATAAATATTATGAATATTCATAAATATTATGAATATTCATAAATATTATGAATATTCATAAATATTATGAATATTCATAAATATTATGAATATTCATAAATATTATGAATATTCATAAATATTATGAATATTCATAAATATTATGAATATTCATAAATATTATGAATATTCATAAATATTATGAATATTCATAAATATTATGAATATTCATAAATATTATGAATATTCATAAATATTATGAATATTCATAAATATTATGAATATTCATAAATATTATGAATATTCATAAATATTATGAATATTCATAAATATTATGAATATTCATAAATATTATGAATATTCATAAATATTATGAATATTCATAAATATTATGAATATTCATAAATATTATGAATATTCATAAATATTATGAATATTCATAAATATTATGAATATTCATAAATATTATGAATATTTATGAATATTCGAATATCTATAATTTTATATTTGAATATTCATAAATCTTTATATATTCGAATATATTCATAAATATAGTATATTCGAATACAAGCACTATATCATACTTGCACATATATTTCGCAGTACGCTGATAAATATTTTCACGAAGCTCTTTTTTTTTTTTAAAAAAAAAAAGTGATGCTATAATGAAACTAGTTTCGATTAATTATAATAAAGCAAAATTGAACCTTAATAGTTTCAAAATAAAGTTGATGCTTTCGAATTTAATTTTTTTTGAACTAAATTCTTCTTTATAACGAACTGGTATTTTGATTTTCAATAATTAACCCTTCCAAACAGTGCTTATATAAAATTTAAACTTTTACAGCTTGTTATAAAAATGCTCATGTAGCCGTTCTTTTGTCAATAGCAATTTCTCATATGGGCCAGCACTACAGTTGTTAGACGAAACCTAAACCCAGCGAAAAACGAAAGTGGCGAAATTCTGGCGAAAGGCGAAACCCCTGGCAAAAGTCAAAGCTCTCAGCAAAGTTTAAATTCTCTAAGGGAAAGGGCTGAACCATGTTAATAAATGAAAATATTTGCGTATGCACAATATGTGCTCAATAAAGAAATGTACCTAAGCCATGTTGGAGAATGAAATATTTGCATGTGACTATTAAATAGCAAAGAAGCCATGTGAATAAAATATGGCTATTAAAAACAGCATATGACTTATTTAAAGAAATATGCATACGTACCTAAGCCATGTTGGTGAATGAAAATATTTGAATATTTTTATTTAATTTATATATATCGTAGTTGAAGTTATATTTGATTTTGCTTGATGTTGTCATTAGCTTGAAGTTACCATTTTAGGCACACTAATCAAAATTAACTCCTGAAATTAGATTTTTGAACGCATGTTTAGACAGTTTGTAAAAACGAACAGTGTAAAGGATGACCTTACCGGGTATTTTCCAAGGTATAGAGATACTATTCATTGAACTTTAATATGATTGTACTCGCATTCACTTATTTGCGTGAGTAAAACAAACTCCTGAATTGGAAATAGCCAATCGGAGAGTGTAGCTTTGACTATTCCGGATTAAACGCGTAAAAGAAGAAAAAAGCGAAATATACAAAAACCAATTTTTAAATTGAACTTGGAGCACAAATTAAAAATGACAGAAATGAAGTTTTATGTATAGTAAGCACTAATATAACCAAATAGCCTCTAACCTTAAAGCTCTAACCCTAACCTTTTATCTCACGCACTTTATTTACTAAATTGGATTTCCTTTTTTTTTGGATTTCCGCGCAAATAAATTATGCCTGGATTAGAGATGAGCAAGGTAATTTACTTATTACCTTAATTTCGTAAAAGTTGACACAATTTACTAAAAAATATATTTACAACTAAAGGAATTATTTAACTTTTACGTAATAAATAAATAACTTTGCCCATCTCTAACCTGAATATAAATGCTTACAGTGTAGATCTCATAGAGGGATTTACCACATAGCACTTTACGGTAGTTTTACTGCCTTTTGTCACTTTATTACCTTTCTTTAGTTCGTTACCTTTTGAAAGTTTGTCACCTTTTTCCAGTTTCGCAACATTTCGCCAGCTTGGCCACCTTTTGCCAGTTTCACCACCTTGTTTCACCAGTTTTGCCATTTCGTCCCTTTAAAATTTTTTTGGCGAAAGTCGAAAGTAGGTTTCGCCTTTCGCTAATGGCGAAACCTCAAGGTTTCGCCTAACAACTGTAGCCAGCACATAGGATTAGGATTAGATTAGTTGCAGATATGTATACGTATTGTTAGTAAATTTTCACCTATATGATGTCAGCTAATTGTCTTTAGAGGAAATAACCGTCGGGAAAATGAGATCGGTTATACCTTCTAATAATCTGAAAAATTGTCTAGTAAGTTAATCATGCTTGATGTGAATATGCAAAGACGTGTAAGTAGCAATACTATATGCAGTGCTGTCATTCGGACAACCTGAAAATTCACCGAATAATGCAAATTTTATTACCATGGCACATTTTAAACGATTAAATTATTAATTTGTTGTTTATAATTAACTATTGCATATGCGTCCATAAGGACTTCAATAAGCTACTATCGTCAAATAATATAAATAAATTTCTCTTCTTTATTTGATATTTTAATTGCTATTATTAAAACTAAAGTATGTTAAGAATGCTTAGTTTAAATGCAATTATATTATTGAAAAATAATTATTAATAAAATAAAAAAAATGATAGCAAGCATGTACATATACGTATGTATATACTAAAACTAGTACATACATAACGTATGTCAAACTCTGTTTTTTTAATCATGCTTAATTTATTAAATCGGGCATGTGTGAGAATTTTTTTTAACAATACCTGATAATAAGCTACCCCGATAGGGAATGTACTCCCAAAATAGTTTCGGATAATACCAGAGTTTAGTAGAGTTTCGGGTTTTTTACATAGTTTCAGAGTTTTGGAAATTAGTTTCAGCTATTTAAAACTAGTTTCGGTTTCGGTTTTTGGAACAAAAGAGTTTCGGGCAGCATCATTAGACTAGATATGGGTCTAGGATTAAATTAATTGTCTTAACGTAGACCTCTTTGGGGTTTAGGTTGTTAGTGTAAATACCGAGTTTAGGATAAGACTACTTATTTATAATTTATATTAGACTTAAAAATTTTTTTTTTATATCAAAAAATTTTGTTATATGCAACAAGTTTGTTGGTTACAAATAAATATAACTAGCAGAAAATAAAAAGAAAGCAAATCAAATAGCAACTAAAGATCATAATTATCTATATAGTGCCAAAAATAAGCTATCTCCAAAAATAAGCTATCTCTCTTTTGGTCAAAAACTCAAAAATGTTTTTGATCCAAAAATAAGCTACTCTATGATTAATGATAGTAAAGTCCAAAGCCTACTATGCAATTTGATTATAGTTGCTTAAGTAAACTTATTTGAAAAATCAAAATATATATACTTTAAAATTTTCAACAAAATTGAACTTTTTATTATTTGGTTTTTAATTTTGAAGTTTGCTATTTATCACTACTAGTGATCATCACCAGTGATCAATTTACCAATTAAAATTTAGGATCAGGTGTAACATATAGATCAATTTTTGTATAACAAAAACAAAAAATTTTTTAAAAAATTGCTAAAATTGCTTCTAACCTAAAAGTTTGTCTATGGAACTACTTTTTTTTATACAAAAAAAAATTTTTCACTAAATTTTACTATATACAAAGCCCTATTCTAATCTCTAATCTTTACTCTTACTCTAATATTAAAAAGATTTAATTTTTATTTAATACAAAATATTTGTTTTGTTTATTTTGTTTTATGCATTGTAGATCACTGATAATGATCACTAGTAGTGATTCATATTATAGTAATTTTCTTTAATTTTTATATACAATGAAAAAATTAAAAATTTTTTAAAAAATATATTTGTTGAATTTAAAAATTAAAAGTCAAATAATAAAAAGTGCACTAATTTTAATAAAACTTTCAGAATACAGTTAGACCTTCTTATGAAATTATAGTTCATGATATCTAAAGACTAAAACACATGACTTGTCACATTTTAAAAAATTTCATATTAAAATTTACTATTTTTTGATTTCTTGTATTTTGATTGGTCAAAATATTTTATTCAAAAAATTTTTTTAAATTAAAATACCAAATTAGCCAATAGCAAGAGGCCAAAACATGTGACTTGTTCCATTTTCATTAATTTTTTAACGTATCATATAAAAATTAAGCATCTTTAAAGTGATATAAATCAAAAATATATAATAGTTATTTTAAAAATAAAGCCACTAAGTAACTTGGCTACAATTTAGCAGCTTTCTTTTTTTCATATCTTTTATGTATCAAGAGCTATTAATTTTTGAAATTATTTTAGTCTTTAGATGTCGCACACTGTATAAAAAAAAATTAAAAAGTGTATACTTAGAAAAAATATACATTTATAGAGAGCAAATTATATAGAGCTTTTATAAGTTGGGACAGACTATATTATGCATTTAGAAAGAATTTATATAATTTGTAAAGAAGTTTAACTGTACATATATTTTATTATTTCAAATAAGTTTACTTAAGTGCCAATAATTAATTTATATACACAACTCTTTCCAATGATTACTTGTATACAAAAATCAAAATCTTTTATTATAAAATTTTAACAAAAAACTGTAGCTAAGAAAGCGGGGATACTGGGAACCATATGACAGCACTTGTTGTTTAGAGGCAGAGCTCATAGACTACCTGCTGACTGGCCTAGAGTTTATCACTTACTGCGGGAATGGCACTTGTCATTTAGAGGTAAAGTTCATAGATTACCTGCTGACAAGTTTAGAGTTTATCACTTACCGAAGAAGAAAGTACCAGACCTACTCCCAAAGGAGTTTAGTTGGGTAATGTTACGATTTTATAAAGAAGAACATACATTCTCTAAAAAAACTACAAGTGAAAATTTTGGAGTCGCCGATTTTTGTGAAATTTTAGAAAGTGGGCTTTTTGGTATACCCCCTCCAAAAGATCAGCAGTGTTTACTCTATCCAAATTGGAAAGGTACCAACCATATTGGAATCTAGGTCACTAGTATATTTTGGAAACAAAGTAAACAATGAATGACACGTGAGGTTTTTTTAGAGAAGCCACTTTTAGAAATTGTCAGGAAATATTCTCAAATATTCTTTTTTTTCTTTTCTTTTTTCTGTTTTCTTTTCTTTTCTTTTTTCTTCTTTCTTTAATATATATATATCAAACTATTGACTTTTTTTTGCTTTTTTCATCTTGTCCATTTAATTTTGGTTTTTTGCTTAGGTACTGTAGTCTTTCCTTCTTTTTTTACTTACCATTTTTTTCATTATTTTCTCTTATACCCTTTTGTATATTTGTTGTTTTTTTTCGTTTTCTTTTTTATGCAGTTATTGTTAGTTAACATCTCTGCCGGATCTAGGTAGAATAAGTTTGAAAGAAAAGTAGGTGGTTATGACTGGCTGTAGATCCAAGCTGTTAATCTAGTAATTGGAGGTATACAAATACCCTGGTTCTAGTAAGGTGAAATCTACTCTGGCAGGTCTTGGATAAGTGCCTATAGTAACTGAATAAATTGTATTTTAATTGTAAGGCTTGAAAAGCCGATAGTAAATAGACATTTGCATATGTAATTCACCGCTATATAATAAAATATGATATGACCACCAGGTTAATTAACAAAAAAAAATAATTAATTTATATAGTAGAATTTAGATTTTACTACCATAAATTACCATGGAAAATACCCCCTTGATCGGTACCCCCCTTGATTTAGACCAGGTCTATTTCAAGTTTATCGTAATTTTATTGGCTGATTTGTAAAAAAAACCTGTATAAACATGTTTTGCTATTTTTAGTTTATATCCCACCCAGGTATTTTACACGGTAATTTACGGTATATAATAACTATTTGCAATTGACCAAAAATTAATTAATCAACTAGCAATTAACAACTAACAACTAACAATTAAACAACTAAACAACTAATAATTATTTTGGTCATGTGTTGCTACCAATTGATTAGTTGCAACCAGTGTTGTCACTCAGACCGGACCTGGACCAGCCTGAACTGGAATCGGACCGGACTCAGACAAGGCCAGTCATGTCCAGCAGACAATACAGACAATTATGTCAGTTTTTATTTTAACTGTTAAAAACTATATAAATTCGGACTCTTTATTGCCCTTATACGTAATTATTTTACATTGTATAATTAATAGTTATTCGGCACTTCGTGCTGAATAACTGAGTTATTTGCTGTATGCTATTTGATTGGTCGATTTTAAGCACCGAAGGTGCTTAAAATTTGACCAGTCAAATCATATAGCAAATAACGGTAAGGTACAATAGTGTTCTAATGCTAGTAAAGCACGATAATGATTTACTAGTATTAGAACACTATTGTACCGTAGTTATGAGTACTTCGTGCTTGAATAACTGGATTATACGGCATTTATATTTGTTGGTTTTGCATACCAACTGTTGACCGGCATTTGAGATTTTAAATTTTTATGCATGTGAGTTATACATGTTGTCCGGATATATTTTAAATCCGGAACGGATTTAAAATATTTCGGATAACGTGTGTAACTCATGTGCATAAAAATCAAAATTTCAAATACCGGATAACAGTTGGTAAATGCAAAATTCAACAAATAGAAAATGCTATATAATTATTTTTATTTTTCGGCCCCTATATGTAAATTCCTATCTTTTTAATTGTGTGTTAAAATTTTATTATCATTATAATAAAAATAAATCACGATATCGCTGGTTATACAAATTAGCATTTAAAATAAGTATTGCTTTATAATTCTTTTTTATTAGTACTAAATTTTTTTTATAATGTTAGGTATTTTGAAAGAATTGTTGTCATTCACAGGAATCATTTGCAGGTGTCGTCTTTTGCAGGTATCATTGTTTGCAGGAGTCGTCATTTACAGGAGTTGCCATCGTTGATTGTTGGTAAGTAAAGGTCTAGATTTCGTTAAATTGGACGTTGGAACTTTTTTCTAGTTAGTGTTATATATTAATTAATGTCTTCTTGGAGT
This sequence comes from Gigaspora rosea, assembly GCA_003550325.1. Taxonomy (NCBI): domain Eukaryota; kingdom Fungi; phylum Glomeromycota; class Glomeromycetes; order Diversisporales; family Gigasporaceae; genus Gigaspora; species Gigaspora rosea. The sequence continues at coordinate 51,942 of QKWP01000244.1, forward strand.
TTTTCTATGTTGTTTTACGGTGATTTTTCTGTAGGGAGTTTCTCTACGTCGTTTTACGGTGAGTTTCTATATTATTTCACGGGTTTACTTGGTATTATATGTTGATTTGCTGCATAGCTAATTACATGATTCACCCACAATAATATTCTAAAAATAATCTTCACTAGGTTTTTGTCTTGGCTAGCATTCTTTGTCGTGGTATGCAACGCACTATAAAAATCAAAACTATGTCAGTTAGGGCGCCTACTTTTATCACCTGATTTTCGTCATTTATATGACTCAACCCCCCCCAGATATGAAAATTATCAGGTCTTATATATAATTTTCAAAATTTTTGACCTCCCCCTAAAAAATCAGGTGATAAAAGTAGGCTCCCTTATATTGATCATTTTATTCAGATTTTATAAAAAATTAAAATAATTAATCGAATATAATTTTACTTTCTTTATTATAAAGAAAAGCACGAAATTCCAAAGGAATCACATAAATATTGCACTTATTTTTCAATTTTTTTTTAATTGAAAACAGTTTGTCAAAACTGTTTCAAAGTGACTACGTTTTATTTTTCACTAAAGTTCTAATGAAGGTTTGATTTTTATGTTTAAGACAATTATTTTCGTCCTAATTAATGAATTTTCAAGTATTCTATAAAGTGAATGTTCAAAACCCATATATTAAAAAAAATAAAAACATAGCTTTATTCTTTGATTTTATATTAATAACTAGTAAAAATTTTAAGGCAATTGCATACCTATATAATAAGTTGATACATTTTAAAATAAGTTTTATTGTATAATATAATAGCAATAGCTTTATTTTATTGTATAGCAATAAATTGATGTAAAAAATCTGCACTATGATAGTTAACTGATATAGTTTTAATTAAATAGTCGATGTGACACCCCAACCAAACATCCCAATGCTTGTGCACAGCACAAATTAAATAAAAATTTTTAATAATAAATAAACTTGCATCCTAGGTTATTTTCAATTGGCTTAGTTGTAATATAAAAAATTTCGGACATCAAACAATGTCCGTGTTCGCCATATATCTGTGTTCAACAATTATTGCACGGACAATGTCCAGTGACAATCAATTTACCTGGACATAATTCAGACATGGATTTCGGACAATGTCTGAAAATGTCTGGTCCACCCAAAATAGCTCGAACTATGTCTGGTAACAACACTGGTTGCAACTAATGTTATACATTTTCACTGTTCCAGCCTTTTTTTGCCATGTCCCAACATTCCAACGTCCCAGTATTCCAAGTGTCCCAACTATGTCCCAAGCCTTAATAATTAATAAATTAATTTAAAAAAAATATAATTATATATTTTTTTAGATGCTAAACACATTTTTAAAAAAATTTAATTAGATTACCTTAATAAAATTTTAAGTAATTTCAATTTATAAAATTGTCCCTGAATGTCCCAAAATGTCCCAATGTATGTCCCAACTGTCCCATGTACAACACTAGTTGCAACTATAGTTAGTAAGTAATCAATTAGTAAAATTTTTATCAACTTGGAACACTATTCAGAAGAATCTAACTAGTTTTTATATTAATTGTCGCGGATGATTTTGAAATCGGATGATGCTGAAATCCACGTGACCTGTAACTGCACATCATATTACATCATATCCGATAGTTTCCGCATATTGTGTAACACGATAATCAAAAAAAAAACAAAAAAATCTGTTCAGACGCCCACTCACCCGAAGCAACAATACCTACACGAAGCAACCCACCCCAAGAGAAGACCCACCCCGAAAAAAGCAACAACCACCACCTACCCAAGAAGAGTAACGCCCACCACCCACCCAAGAAGAGTAACGCCCACCACCCACCCAAGAAGCAATTGACGCCCACTACCCTTTGCCAAAAAGCTTTTAAATCTGGCAAGGTTTTTTTTTTAATATGCCGGCAATCCCAAAAATCCCTGAGACAGTAGAAGAGTATCATATGATAGTCGAGTATCTTCGATCAGGAACTGTTCCGGAAAGCATTCAAAAAAACTCCACCGCACGAGCCAACTTCATTCGCCGCTGCAAAAATTTTGAAGTCGACGAAAACAGAATTCTTTACATTAAGCCGGTTGTAAAGAATGGCGTGACTAAAGCAGGAAAACGCCGCATAATCCCCAAATACGAGGTAGAAATGTGTGCTGTAATTTTGGAGCGTTTTTATGACCAGGCAAACCACCGCAAATACCACAAAACTTTTTCCGCGCTTTCAGAAAGACACATTGGAATCACGCAAGACGAGGTGAAAGCATACATAAACGAATGTAATACCTGTGCTATAAACACCTCGATCAAAGAAAAAACTAATGTAAAATCGGTAGTGTCGTTGGGTCCTTGGTAGCATGTTCAAATTGATCTAGTCGATTTCCGCGATTTTGCTAAAGAGAATGACGGTTTTTCGTGGCTGCTTACGTGTGTCTGCGTTTTTTCTAAATTTCTTGTCGCAGTCCCAACAAAAAATAATGAAACAAAAACGATCGCAGTGCACCTTCTTAAGGATGTTTTCAAGATCCTTGGACTTCCTGTGGTACTTCAGAGCGACAATGGTAAGGAATTTGTTGCAAATATAATCACCCAAATTTGCAGTGCCATGAACATAATCGTTAGACACGGTCGGCCCCGGCACCCACAGTCACAAGGACAAATCGAGCGACTTAATCAGACTGTGGGCCGTGGTTTTACTAAATTACTTTGGGACCAAAATAACCAACTACAAAGAAAAGACTGGATCAACGTGATCGATGTATTTGTCACGTTGTATAACTCGACAGTGCACACATCGCATGGTCGTACACCACACGATGCACTTTTCGGATAGAAAATGCACTGTGTTTACGATACTCCTAGCACAATTGGTACGAATAGGGTTAGGGTTGAATGAGGTTGGGTTAGAGATGGGATAGATAGGGTTAGAGTTAGATCGTGTTAGGTTAGATAGGATTAGGTTAGATAGGGTTAGGGTTAGATCGTGTTAGGTTAGATAGGGTTAGGGTTAAATTGTGTTAGGTTAGATAGGGTTAGGGTAGTTAAAATTTAGGTTTAGATTTTACTAAACGTTCATTTGTCTTTTTTTTTTTTATTATAGCAGGTGCTCCCGGGAATGTCGTTGCGGAAGTCGTTCTGGAAACTAACACAGAAACCACCACAACTGAAACCATCACCACCCAAAATACCACCGCTGAAACCACCACTACCGCTGGAATCAACACCACCGAAATCACTGAAACCACCACTACCGAAACCACCACTACCGAAACCACCACGAAAAATGCTACCTTAGAACCCACTACCAGCGAGTCCAAAGCTATTGAAGAACGTATTGCACAAATGTTAGAACTTCAGGAATCGATAAATACTTCACTTGGGAAGTATCGCGCAAGAATATATTGTGAAGGTAGTGTGCATAGAAAAAAAACGGTCAATAATACAATCGAAGCTGGTACCACAGTTGCTATTGCACCAGATCACGATATGAATCAGCAAAATAGAAAAAGAAAGTTACAATCTACCTTCTCCCAACAAGGCATATTTAAATCACTCACGTCCAACAATCAAACCGCGATTGTTGAAATGAATGGTGAAGACGTTCGGGTTCCCATCAAGCGAGTCAAAGCCATACGAACGAAGTCGTGAAAGATCGTGGCAATGGGTGGGTGGGTGGCAAAGCTTTTTTTTTTTTTTTTCTAAAAAAAAAACAAAAAAACAAAAAAAAACAAAAAAAAAGAGTTACAGTAAGATAAAAAAAAATTCAAAAAAAAAAAAAATTTTAGAAAAAATCAGGCTTTTTGAGGCGGAAGAAAATCGGATTTTTAAGGCGGGATGTTTTTAGAAGACAGTGGTTTTTTGGTTGTTTTTGAAATTACGATTTGTACGCCAAATTTTTTCAATAAAATGAAGAAGTTTTTACATATCTAAATTGCATAGCCGCGTTACCGATCTCAAAATCGATCCAGTGTAACAAAAACAAAACAAACCCAAACCCTAACTTAACCGAATTCCAAGTACCGAACCCCAGCCTAGTCCCGAATTCTAACCCTAACACTAACCAAGCCCCGAACTCTAACCCTACCCTATCACTAACAAATAAAAATTTTTTGTCTAGTTATAAATTCGGAATTTTTAGGATGCCGACTCTTGTGTCACATGATGTGATGTGCAATTACGGGTCACGTGGATTTCAGCATTATCCGATTTCACGATCATCCGCGACATTAATTACTAACTATGCCTTTATATTGGTTTCAAAAGTTTTTTTACTTTCTTGTCAGGCTTCAATTTTTTTCTTTTTCAACTTTTCTTTTTTTAGTAACTTTTTTTAAATATTCTTCTTCTGTACTTTTTGAACTATTTAAGTTTATATTTTTTTTTATCTACAGTAATTTGACTTTGTTCTTTTTTTTTTAAGTGGTAATTCATGACCGAATCAGATTATCATCATAGTATCATCATTGTAAAATTTGGGGCAAATATCATATTAATTTTAAAATAAAGTGGAATCTACAGATCCTTCAAAGCAAAGTTATTTTTTTACTAAGCTAACTTTTTTTTTCTTCATAATAAAAGTTGTAGAGCAAGTTTTTGTGATTTTAATGATAGTAATATTGGTAAAATTGGTCTAGTAGTTCTTAAAATATCTTAACTTTCTTCTTTATACTTATATAAAATTTTTTTATTCTATAAAAAAATTTTATATAAGTATAAAAAAGAAAGTTAAAATATCTCAAGAACTACTAGACCAATTTTACCAATATTACTGCCATTAAAATCACAAAAACTTGCTCTACAACTTTTATTATGAAAAAAAAGGTTAGTTAGTAAAAAAATAACTTTGCTTTGAAGAATCTGTAGATTCCATTTTACTTTAAAATTAATATAATATTTCCCCAAATTTTACTATGATAATATTCTGTTTCGGTCATGAATTACTACTTAAATATTTTTTTTTTTTACTAGCTTTTTCTATACTATGGTTTTTTTTCACTTTGCAACTATTTTGTATTTGAAGCTCCAAATCTGCTTACAAAAAACTTTGCTAAAGCTATTACTATCTTTTTTCTTTGCATTCTTTTGGACAAGATTTTTTATATTTTTTTTCTTTTTTTAACAAAAGATCTCTTATTAGTTCTTTTTTGTTTTTACTTTTTCTTGACAATTCATGCTAAAATAAATTCAAATTTTTTTTATTTTTTTTATTTATTTTTTATTCTTTGATAAGTCTGCTAATACTTGCGAATAAACAGAAAAATACTATGCTAAAAAAAATTTTTACAAAATATTCAGTTCTTTTTTATAAAAGCCTAACACTACTTAGTTTCCTAAAAAGGACTTAAGTTTATCTGTTGCACTGTTTTTCTAACAAAACAGGTTTTGGTAGTAATCCATTAGTAACTATACTATACCAAAAGGGCTTTTTACTTCTCTCGATAAAGCTTAATATCCTTTCTTCTACCAATATTTCTATCTCTTTTTGTCTTTTTAAAACCTTTTTCTTCTGCTTCCCATTTTTTTCTTTAGACCTTTCATCACCTTATTTTCTTTACTTTTTTTTACCTCCTTATATCTAATCTTATTCTCTATTTATCTTTACATACAATGTTCAATTCTTTTTTCTACTCATTTACTGTCTAACAATAGTCTTTTTAAATTATTTTAAAAAGACTATTTCAACTATATTTAAAATATTTTCAATTATTTGGTTTGTTAATTTGTTGAAGTGTATCTGCCTTTGAATTCCTTTTTGTATTTTGTGACAAAACAAACACTTAATTAGTTCTTTTTATATCTCCTTATAATTATCTCTAAAAACTAAATTCAACAAATTATAATTGAATAATTTTTTTGAACATCTTTTAACAAATTGTTCTAAGTGAATTCTGTAGTCACTAATTAAATACATCATTATGAAATTTTATACCATTTATATTTTGCTAAATAATCATATACTTTTTTGGTATTGTATTGTAGCTTAGACGTTTGGATACTCATAAAGATCTGGTTTTTTTTTTACTCAATAAATTGAAAAGTGTGAGATTTTTTGAGAGGCACTTAATAATAAAGCAGGCTTTTTTACTTTTTCTAATTGTTAAACCTTGTATTCTGGTTATTTTCTTAAGCTTCTTCCAAAAAATTGACCAGCTTTTATCATTGTACTTATTATCTCATACTGTACTAGACAGGATTTGTAATTGGCACCACTTAGCACCTATATACATGTTATTGAGTATTTTTATAAAAGCTCAAGGTATCACTTCTACTAGCTAATTTTTCTAATATAAGACACTTTGAAATCTTGAATTTTTCCTTACTTCTACTTGAATTGTCTTTAGTACTTCAAATTCTTTTTTTGCTAGTTTGTTTGCAAAGTCATTTAATTTATTATTACTATGTTTCTTTACTTTGTTGAGCTTTAAAGTAATGTTTTTTATTTTTATCAAGTCTACAATTTTTTTTATTAGAAGAAAATTAGACCTTTTTTATGCACTTTTTGCTGATTTGAGAAAAAATCCTGTTTCAATTATGCAGATTGCTGTAGCACTATTTGTATATACTATAACTTCTATTAAGCTTGGAATTGTCAGAAGTATGGTCTATATTGTATTTAAAATTACTTTCTTTGTATTGCTTAGTTGACCCATTCTGCTTTTATAGTACAATAGAACACATACTTTTTACCAAAAAACTATCTGTATAAAAAATAAAACTTTTATATTTTCTATCTAAATTTTTCCTAAAACTATTTATTAAAAGATATTCTGTTTTATTCTCTAGCTTTTTTTTTAAATTAACTCTATTTCAAAACAATTTACTATTTTAAAACTACTAAAATCTGCTCTTCTAAAACTATATTATTTAATTTTTTCTTTTTTCTTATACAGAGAATCATATTTAAGCTTATTAGAAATTTTTACTTTTTTTCTTCTCTATACAGTTTGAAAAAAGCCCCTACCATATCATTCTTTTTGACCCATCTTGCATATATGTCTTTTTTCTTTCTTTATCTATTTGGCAACCTTCATATTTGGAAATACAGATATTTAATGAATTTTGAATTAGGTTGTAGCACCAATGCTTAACTAGCATTTTTTTTCCTTTCTGGGTTATTTTACACACTCTTGGCTGTTTTAGTTAAAATTATATACAACCCTCAAATTTTATTATTGTATTTATTTATATTATACTTATACTATATTATATTTATATTGTTTATCTTTTTGTTTGTTAAGCATGTGCAAGTACAAAAAAGTTATATAATATTTTTAAAGATATAAAATTCTTTTAGATTTATATTTTGTTTTTAAATAATAAATTATTATAAATAACTATATTTTATATAAGTTATATAGTTAAAATTATTTTATTTTTATAAAATTAGAGAAAATAAACAAAGTTTTAAATTTTAAAAAATTTTTTAAATATATTTGATCCTCTAAATTATTATTATAAATTTTATTTTAGGTTTTATAAATATAAAAAACTTAACATTTTTCAAAAAAAATTTGGTAAAGTTGGTTTAATGTATTATATTTATATATATTAAGATTATTATTAATATATTATAAATCTTTAATATTGAATAACTTTTGATCTACTAATTTATTTTGGATGATTTAACTACCAAAATGATTATCTCAATAAGACAATTCTAATAAATCCAAAATCATTAAAATCTGATTACAGGATTCTAAGATCGATAAATATTTGTAATATAAATACTGAAATAAAATATCATTGATCTTGGGTTTTTGTAATCAAATTTTAGTAATTTTGTACTCATTAGAATCATCTTATTTAGATGATTCTTTTGGTAGTTAAATCATTTAAAACAGATCAGTAGATCAAAAGTTATTCATTGTTGAATATTTTTAATATTTTGATAAATTTTATATATAGGCAAAAATACAATCTTAAGTTAGTAAAAATTTTTAATATGACAAATTTAAAATTTATATTTTGTTAAAGTATTGTATAAAGCTAACTAAATTAATTTAAATATTTTTTAGGAGGACCTCTCCTATCTACTTTTTTAACAATTATTCAAAAAATAAATTTTGCTATCAAATTTGCCTGCAAAACAGACAAAGAGATAATAGAATTTATTATTCTTAAACTGTAATACAGGCAAATTTGTCTAGGCTTTTTTAGAAATATTACAATTTTTTAAATAGAATAAAATTTATTAAGAATATGGAATATACTTTATTTATAGAATATTTTTTTAAAATATATATTATAAACTTTATTATAAAAATTTTTTAAAATTATTAATAAACATTAAAGCAATAAAAGTTCAAAGTTTTTATTTTAAAATTTTTACTATAAAATTTTTCTTTAGATTTTTTTAAATTTTATATGTACTTTTAATAAAGGTCCAATTTTTACAATTACAAAAGTTGCAATAATAAAAGTTGTAATCCTTTTTTAAACTACAATATTTTATTATATCAGCAGATCAGCATAATTGGGCCTTTTTCGATAAACTGTTATACAAAAAAGTTGCTCCTAAGTGACATTGAAAAACTAACAAATGAAGCACTTGTTACAACTAACAAAAGGGCTTCTTTGATATCTAGACAAGTTAAAAAACCAAAAAAAACTTAATAAAAGAGCTATGCCAAGCTGTAGAACAAAGTACTTTTACTATTTGTTAAAATACTTGAGTATTTTAGAATGGGTTGGGCATTGTTAAATGGGTTGGTAACTATCAAGAGTAAATTCGGAAGCTAATTTCCAAAAAAATAGCCTTTTTAACCTACTTTTGGCTTATAATTAAATACATGTTCTATGTACTTAATTATAACTACAAAGCTAATTAAAAAGACCGTTTTTGTGAAAATTCACTCTATAATAAATTTTTGTATAAAATTTTTTTAATAATCCTCAATCATGATTGGTCAATTACCTAATTATACTGATTCGCTAATATGTTAAAACTGAGAGCTAGAGCTAATATTTATAGAGTAAGTAAATAATTTTTTTTGGTTAAAAAATTTTTTAAAATTTGGCTATTTTTAGCTTATTAGCAATTTAAACCTTTATTTTATAATATAAAATTAAATACTACTATAATATAATCTTTATTTTTAAATATTATTAAAAAAAATTTTAATTAAGTAGTAATCCGCAGTTAAAGGGTCAAAATTTCATAGTGAAAATCAGCAGAGTTTTACTAATTGCCTTATATAGAAGTGGAATACTATATATTTCTGATTATAATAAAAAAGCCTATAGTAAACAATCAATAAATACTTTTATCATGTTATATACTAACATGATTTTAATGATTTAACTATTATTAGAATCAGAAAAGTTGGCTTTGCAAAGTTTAATTAGAAATTATAAATGGTTTGCTTAAATTTTGCTTAGTAAAAAAATACTTTTATATGTAGAAAAGCACCATTTGCATACTATAAAAATTTACTATTAAATATTCGCTATATTTTATTATGAAATGTCAATCATTTTATACCTTTTATCTGCGATCTTCCACTTAAATATTTTAAGTTTTAAAAAATACAGTCGGACCTCCATAAATGCAATATCTCTCTAAATGCATATTTTTTTCTATTCCGTAAGATATTATTAGTACTAAATACACGTTTTATATTCTATAAATGCACGTCCTCTTGAATAACATTCTATATTACACTAACCTCTCTAAATGCATGTAGCCAATCAAATTTTAGTATTTAAGATAGGTTATACAGTTTTGGTAGAAATTACACAAACTTAATGATCAAATTTTTAAAGCTGCAATTTAATTGGCTCACTCTAAATACAAACCTCCCTAAATGCACATTGTAGGCTTGTCCATACAAGTTGCATTTATGGAGGGTTAACTGTATAGATTATAAGCATTTTATAGCAATTCTTTAGCCAATTTGTTTGTAGTTAAAGAATAGTATGAAATTTTTATGTTAAAAATTAATTTTTGAATATTATTTAAAAAATTAAATTATATAATTATTTGTTAAATTAATATATTTGTAACTATAGATTACAATAGCCAGGGTTCATAACTAAACCCAAATGTAATATAGTTAGGATTAGAGTTAGTATAATATTAAAGTTAGAGTTAGGGTTAGAGTTAGGGTTAGGATTGTGATTGGTTAGGATTAGGGTTAAAATTAAAGTTAAAATTATTACAAAATCATGATAAAAGCATTTTTTGTTAGTAATATAACAGGAGGTGCTCTCGTAAAATTTGAATTATTACCAATTTTATAAAATGCGATTATAGTAGCCATGGCTACAAATATATTAATACTTTTTTGTTTATTTATTTTAAAATCAAGCTGATCTTTTTTTTGTCAAAACAATTACTTTTTTTTTTTTTTTAAAAAAAATAATTGGTAGTATTTTTTTGTTTTTTTAAAAAAGAAACAAATATAACAAACCAAAGAATAGTAAAGTAACTAAAAAAAAACATTTATTAGAAAATTAAACAGACTAATTTGTACAAATAAGTTGTATTGCTCTTTATATACTACTTATTTATTGCTAATATAATTACTAATTTTAACTATTTCTATTCGATGATTTGATATTTTATATATTTACATCAGCAAATTTTATATATAGATATATATCGATTACTAACCGGTAAGATATATATATCAATACTCATCACCCCTGTTGATTACTATCGATAGTGATAGTAATCGATATATATCTGATATAGATCTTAATCTATATATATCTAATATGATATCAAAAAATAATTATTACCGGTATATTCACATAATCATGCTTTTTGCAAATTTTTAACTGTTTTACAGGATTTTGCAAGTTTTTGCAATTTTTTAATATAAAATTTTATTTTTTTATTTATTATTATTATATTTTAAAATATTACATATTTTATTATGTATTATTATAAAAAAATGCCAAAAAAAAATAAATTCAAAAAAAACGAATCCAAAAAAAAAATAAAAAAATGAAAACAAAAAAAATAAACTATTATATTCCTTATATTCATTTATATTTGCTTATACTCATTCATATTCGCTTGTATTTGCTTATATTCGCTACTTCTTGCAAAGTGCCAGAAAGTTAGGTCGTTTTCTTGCAAAGTTCCGAAAGAAGTAAGGAATAAATAAAATAAAATTAAAAAAATAAGTAAAAAAAAACAAACAAAAAACAACCGAAAAAATAACAAAAAAACAAAAACGAAAAAAAATAAACTATTATATTTCGCTTATATTCGCTTATATTTGATTATATTCATCCATATTCGTGACTTTCTGCAAAGTGCCAGAGATGTTAGAATTGGTTCTTGTAAAGTGCCAGAAAAGTTAAGCCGTTTTCTTGCAAAGTTCTGAAAGAAGTAAAGGATAAATATAATAAAATAAAATAAAATTAAAAAAAAAGTAAAAAAAAAAAACAAACAAAAAAACAAAAATGTAAGCAAACTAAATAAAAAATAAACAAAGCCCCAAATCTCCATTTCGAGTTTGTGTTTTGCAATTCAGAAATCGTCGAAGGTTTTCGCAAAGTGCCAGAATAAAATAAACTAATAAAAATAAAAACAAAAACAAAAAAACATGAAACGAAAAAATAAATAAAACAAAAACTTGCAAAAACTTGCAAAAACTTGCATTCTTGAACTTTTGAAATTGCTGGAGAAAGGTGTTGTGTGTTCTTGCAAAGTGTCGAAAGGCTGAGTTGGCTTGTGCAAAGTGCTGGAAAGTCATTGGATTTCTTGCAAAGTACTAGTTGTAAAGTGTAAAAATAAAGTAAAAAAAATTAAAAAATAAAAAAAAAATATAAATAAAAAAAAACAAAACAAAACTAAAAAAAATGAAACAAAATCAAAAAAAA
>QKWP01000244.1:65684-92998 GCA_003550325.1 Gigaspora rosea
TTTGTCTAAATCATTATATTATTGATTTGTTTTATTTATATTATATTTAATATTATAAAATATATTATAATATAATATATTTATATAATATAAATATTTTTATTATACTATAAATATGAAATATATTTAGTTTAATAATGTTTTAAAAATGTTTTTATTAATATTACTAAAACAGTTTTAATATATATTATTTATATTATTATTATTAACTTATAACTAGTAATTATTATGTTTTTTAAAATATAATAAAAACATAATAGATATATAATCATAATATTTTTAATTTTTTTATAGTTTCAGTAAAGTTATATAAGGGCGTGCTATTTATTACATAATATTTTTTACTTAGTAGCCACCTCTACTCATATATAGTGTGATTATTTTATCTAATTTTTATTAATTAATATAATATATAGACGTAATCACTACCTCTGACCATGTATCTATAGTAAAAATTACATAATAAATGGCATGCCCCTAACTATAACTAATTCACAAGTTGGATTATAGGCTTGGATCAAAGACTTATACTACAAGTTGTATTATAAATTTCAGATTTAAAGCTTGGTCATTATGCTATTTTCTTTTTAATACCTCTTTTTTTTTGCTTTTTCTTTTATTGCTTTGGTCTGTTAAAATATTATTAGTAAAATGCTTTAACTACTTTTTGAGTATAGACTATATTTTTTTAGATTTCTAGAAGTATTTATTAACAAAAATCAGGTGATTTTTTAGGAAGAGAAGGAGGTAAAAAAATTGAAATTATATATAAAAACCTGACTATATATACCAGTATTAGGCCTCTGCATGGGCCTGGGATACCCGCAGGTACCCGTGGGTAAGCCCTACAAGGGCTGGGCTAGGGTATTGATTTTAAACCCTACGGTAAGGGTAAGGGCTTGGAATTTTGAGCCCTTACAATAGCGGGTAGGGCTAGGGTAATGCATGTACTACCCTTGGGCTTATGGGTACCCATAGTGTACCTGTTGCTTTTGATATGTCCAATAGAATTACACAGGTAGAATCAATGAATAATGGGTATATACCAGGTAACTAGTTTCCCGTTATGTACCCATTATTCTACCATAGATCTGCCAAATAACCAATACATATCAGGGGCATATAGGATGCATATAGGTAAGATAACGGGAGGTAGATCGATATTGGTAACATAACAGTAACATACAGGGACATCCCATTATCTTACTCTTAGTCCAAATAGTGCTAAGAGTAAGATAACAGGATGTCCCTGTATATTACTGTTATATTACCGTTATCTTACCTATATGTATCCTATATGCCCCCGATATGTATCGGTTATTTTGGATCATAATTGTGCGTGTGGAAATATTATACGATTACATTTATTGTAATAATTTGTCAATAAAATATTGCTTATATTTCATTAATAACTATATCGGGCATAGAGTGGGAAATTATAATTGTATAAATATAGTCCATTAAATAATAAAATCAAAAAATAGCTAATGATAATTTTAATTGTCAAACAGCCCTTAATGTTCAACTATTAAAACAATAATCCTGCATAACTTATCTGTATCCTAGTCAAAATTAAAAAAATCGGCTAGCCGATTTTTCAACCCGGTCGGTCAATTTTTTCTAAAATCGGCTAGCCGATTTTATAAGTTGTAAATTACAATTTTTTTTTCAAATTCGTATCGTTTTTTTTTTTTAAAAAAAATTCTTTATTTGGTAAGTGCTTTTAAATATTTCAAATTAAATATTTGCGTTCGCTAAGTACATCACTATTTAATTTATTAGAAAATACACAGGTAGAATCAATAAAAAACGGGTACATACCAGGTACATAACGGGAAACTAATTTCCCGTTATGTATTCATTATTCTACCATCGATCCGCCAAATAAATGATACATATTGGGGGCATATAGGATGCATATAGGTAAGATAGCAGGAGGTAGATCGATATCTGTAACATAACAGTAACATACAGGGACATCCTGTTATCTTACTTTTAGTCCAAATAGTGCTAAGAGTAAGATAACCTGTATGTTACTATTATATTACCGATATCGATCTACCTCCTATTATTTTACCTATACGCATCCTATATGCCCCCGATATGTATCAGTTATTTGGCGGATCTATGGTAGAATAATGGGTATATAATGGGAAACTGGTTTCCCCGTTATGTACCTGGTATGTACTCATTATTCATTGATTCGACCTGTGATATACACAGTACAAACCGTAATTGAAAGCCTGATAACAGATTTTTCCTCGGCGGCACTCATGAATAGAGCCCGCGGGTAGACCGGAGGGTACCCACAACTAAATGAGCCGGGTAAGCTTATAAAATTTGAGCCCAAGGGTAGGGGCAGAATCCGAAAAATTAGGCCCTTATATATACAGGTAGGACTGAGATGTGCTGATATTCGGCCCAGCCCGGCCCATGCGAAGGCCTAACCAGTATATTAAAAAAGAAAAGGGGGAGTAGGTCTCGGATAAAAAATAATCAGATAATTAATGACATAGCCCTAATATATATATATAATTTTTAAATTCAGCAATTATGCCAATACTTTATTAGATGTAGATGCTAGTTAACTGCTTAGTTATTAGCTTTAAAGAAATAAACTTTTTTATTTATTTACAAATATTGACTAACCTGGTTACTTTGAAAAGCACCTATGTTCGATCTACTATAGTAGACTTTATCTCAATACTAACTATATCTGTATAAACTAATTAATATATCACTGAGAGGCTATCTACAACCTTATGTATCATGATTGCCTTTTTTTAAACCTTTTTCTTCTAGCTTCTTGAGCAGAAGAATACTACTAATAAAAAAAAACCAAAACCCATATAGAAATTGAAAAGAAAAATAAAAAAGAAGAAAAATCTCTACTATCTAAATGAAATCCAAATTTACAAATAAAAAGAAAAGGAAAAAGAAAAAAGCAAAAGAAAAGCAAAAAAATAACAGCACTATTATTGCCTGTGCTAGACTATAAAAATTATATGGTGCTGTATAGAGAAACACTCTATCATAGTACTATATGTAGAAAGAAACAAAAATACGCTTAATAAAAAATTTAAGAAAAAATTTCAACACATATATCCTCCCGATCTTTGATACCTTATTCATTGTTTATTTCATAAGTAGTACCAAAATTCACTCATGATGTCGATTCCAATTAGGTAGGTCCATTTTTAATTAGGAAGGAGTAAATACTGCTGATCTTTTGGAAGGTAAGCTAGGTTTCTACTTTTTAGTAAAATTTTGAAAAGTCCAAAAGAAAGTATGATAATACTTGTATCAAATTTAAAAAAGAGTGTATTCTAGATAAACTCATTTTTTTGTTGTTACTTACTGTTTTGCTGCAGATTACTTTATCGATGAAGAAGCTTTTTGCTCTTCACCAAAATTTCTCGTACAAGGCTGCCACCTCCTGCTAGTTAACTTGTAAAAGAGGGACAGAAATTAGCTAATTTTTTAGAAGATAAGGGGTTTATGGTTTAATCAGGTATATTGTTATAATTGGATTTAATTAGCTAATATTTCAATCAGGTGGGGTGGGTGGTATTGCCTCTTAGTAAACAGAATTCACCTGATTTCTGTTTCTTCCCTAAAAAGATACTTTTGGCTTGCATGCCAAATATACAAAAGAGTTTCTAGAGTAAGAGTTGACCTTTATAAAAACTATATTTCTGTGTTATTCTACTACCGGTATACATTAAGTATAGACAATACTCTAATAAAAAACTTTTTGTTTTTTTTCAGTAGGAAAATTTGGTTCAAGTAATTGTCAGAAAGAGTAAATGGCATGGCCCTAATATTATAGCCTTTCTAGTTAATTAAACAGTATAGTTTCTTTTAAATTAAGTATTTTGTTTACTTTATATTTATTTTTATTTTTATAACCATAGAAGGCAGTAGCTCCAAAGATTTATTTAAAATTGTACTGCTTATAGCAAAAAAACATAGAAGGTATTATATATTTTAGATATAGAAAATAATATTAAACAATATACTATGAAGTTAATTATTTCTGCAACAATATATAGTTCTAATTTCTGGTAGTTCAACTTTTTTGAAGAACATTTAGTGCAAATATAATAGTATAAAAGCCAAACTTTTTTGTCTACTTTAATACTAAGACATTCTTGGTATTTTTGGTCTATATTAGTTTTGTAATATTTCTAGGCTATTTTTTAGTTTGCTAATACCGTATATGTCCGAAAATAAGCTACTACCTAAAATAAGCTACCCCCTGATTTTTTTAAAAAATCTTAAAAAATTCGTTAGCAGTTGCTACATATAAAACTTTTTTTCTACTAAGTAAACTTCAAAAAGTCGATTAAGTAAAGTTGTTCAGCGCATCAAAATACACTTATAGTAAAAATTGGTGTCATTTGGACAACTTTTTATTAGTACGTTTTTCAATTTTTTCAAAAAGTGCTTTATTTCGAAAATAAGCTACTTTACGATTTTTCGTGTAATTTTTTGGCCAAAAAAGGTACTTAATTTCGGACACATACGGTAAGTAGTTTCTTTATCTGTAAAAGTTGGTTAACTTTGTTTTCTGCTAAAAAAACTAAGTATTGGCATGTCAAATTAAAGATAAAAAACTATAATTTGTAAAAAAGAATGTGGGCTTAGCAAAAGCATAAACCAAATTGTGTAAGCAAATTTCACTATGCATTTTAAGTACTGTTCTAACATCTGATTGTTCCTTTTACTTTGCCTATCTAATTGAAAATAGTAATCTAAAAATAAATTAATTTGGTTTCTAGTAGACTAAATAAATATTTTCAAAACTTAAAGACAAATTGAAAATCTTATCTAAAATAATGTCTTTTTTATTTTATAAAGTCATACTACTTTTTTTAAAACTAACTGTACTATTTGTTTAATATCAATATCTTTGTTATATATAACAAAATAAACTATTTTTATCAATTGGTTAACTATAACAAGTATAAAATCAAATTCCACAAATACAAATAAATTCATAATGAAATTTATAAAAATAAACTGCTATTACTAAGGGGGCATCCATAAATAACGTTATATTTGAGGGGGGTCCCCCAAAATATAACGATTTTTCACTATGTAGAGGGGTCCCCCTAATATAATGCAATTTTTTTATTAAAATTTGTCTAAAACTTGATCCAGTGGTCAAAATTGGATGATTTTGGTACCATTCGAATCGTCTCGAGGAAAGGATTCGAATGGTACCAATTTTATTTGATTTGGAGCATTTGTCACATTTTATTAACGAAATACTATTGGTTATTATGTTTTCTTATAAAATTACTATAAAATCAATAGTATTTCGTTAATAAAACGTGATCCAGTAATCCAAATGAAATGATTTTGGTACCATTGGATTCGTCTCATAGAGAATCGAATGGTACCAAAATCATCCAAATTGGACCACTGGATCATAATATATTCAAGTTTTTGTAAAATTTTATATATAAACATACGGATTTTGAAAAATTTTTTTATATAGTAGAGGGGGGTCCAGCACTACTATGAGGAGGTACATAACGTTATTTATGGATGCCCCCTAAGGGAGCATCCATAAATAATATTATACAAGAGAAATCAGACAAAAGATAATATTTTTTCTAATAAGTAGGGGGTTAAAAAAATATAATGTAATTTTTTTAAAAAAAATAGCTAAAAGCTGATTCAGTGGTCCAAATTTAAATATTTAATGATTTTGGTACCATTTGATTCGTTTCAGTGAGAGAAGTTGAATGATACCAATTTTATTTCATTTGGATCACTAGATCAAAAGTTATTGGCCAAATACTATTGGTTATATCTTTTCTTATAAAATTACTATATACCAGTAACCAATAGTTTTTTGTGAATATCTTTCGATCTAGTAATCCAAATGACATGATTTTGGTATCATTGGACTCGCCTTACTGAGATGAATCAAATAGTATCTAAATCATCTAAATCAGATTACTGTATTACAAGATATTCAAGTTTTTGTAAAATTTTATATATAAATATACGAATTTTGAATTTTTTTTATATAGTCAGAGAGGAGTCAAGTGCTACTATATAGGGGTACATAACAATATTTATGGATGCCTTTAAGTAGGTATAGCAAAAGAACTAGCAACCTGTAAGGATGATGTTTAGAAGTTTTCAATCTAGTACAAATATCACAAATTTTAATATACTTTTGTACAAAAGAGCAAAGCTTAATTACTAATAATTAACTTTGTTTTGACTATTCCAAAATAATCTGCCAATTTTGAATTATGCTTTTTATATAATACTTCTAATCTCTTTAATGTGCTAAGGATATACAATAAGATTTTTTTGAACAATAGCCTATTAAAAAACTGAAACTTATAGTAGTCAGAATACTTGCTTGGGCTGCTCTTTACAGAGCATTTTATTTGTCTAGTTATAATTAAGACAAGAGGATTCTTTTTTAACTAGTTATAAATTTAGTATCTTATGCTATATTAATTGGTATCACAATAATAGCATCTATATAAAGATTATATTCTTTTAACAAAGTAGTATATTATTATATTACTATTGTATTACTGTTTTGAAATAGCAATTCAATCTTTTGAATAATATATTAGATTTTTTTTGTTTCTTTTTAGGCCAAAATGCAATTTTAAAATTTTAATTTGAGAGAAGAAGTAACTATCTAGCTTGACAACAACTAAGATTTTTTGTAGCAGTAAATACTATAAATTTTTATAGTTACAATAGATAGTAGTCTTATGTTGGACCCTTTCTAAATAATAATCCTATTATTTGAAGACTACTATTATTACAAGTAATTTTTTGTCTTATGTATTATAGATAACTTTTGCTAAAGTAAGTTTTTATAAATAGTAAACTATAGGATAAAGGCTTTTTTTATATAGTTGAGATAGAACTACTTTTAGAATATAGTTAAAGGCATTGGTTTTTAAAAAATAAAATCTTGTTGGGTTTACTTAAATCAATATTTGAGTGGAAATAAAAACTTTTTTAATTAAAAAAAAAAGCTTGCTAATTTACTAGGAACCAAGCAAAGATCCTTGTTATAAATTTTTGAATCAAATTAGTTATTAGTATAACTAACTAGAAATACCTTTTGATAAAATGACAAAAATTGTTGTACTTTTCTGGCTAAGTTTAAAATAGGCCAAGTAAAAATAGTTTAACTTTTTTTGCATCTTTTGAATTCTCTAGTAAATGATATAATCTGTGTTTAAAATTCAATATTTTCAATATTCTCCAAATTTTTTTAAAAGTATTAATATTAAAATAGTATTTTTTTATTTGGAAATTTTTATTCTTTTAAAAATATTTTTAAAAAGAATGTTTATAAAATTTTATGTTCTCAATTTTATTAATAAGAACATTAAGTTATATAAAATGGTTTAATTTTAATATGAATTTTTGCTTATTAGTTTTTAATCATATATAGATATGTACTATATATATGTACAAATCTATATACTATATTCCTCCAAAAATAAGTACTCTTTTTTTGCACTTAATTCTGGCCAAGGCTGTTATAATTCGAGCCAAAATTGACTTAATGTAGACCAGAGTGCTTATTTTCAGGTAGTACTTAGTTTTGGAAGAATATAGTACTACTTATATTTATTTATTTTTATTTTTTTTTAAATTCGGCTATTTTTTTCTGTAACTATAAATATTATTATATACAATACAATACTGCAATGATATATATACTGATGCTCTATTCTAACAGAAAGCTTGTCCAATATTATATTCAAGTGCAACCCTCCTAATAATTTTTTTCAATTATTATATATATTTAAAGTTTATACAATATAACTGATAAATAACTAATTAAAATATAAAGTAATTATCTTAATATTAAAGGTTTTTCTAAAATATATAAGAAATAAGAGGTATAGCAATATAGTGTAGTTGAATTGTTATTACTTTCAAAGCAACTTATAACTAAGATATAGAGTTCAAATTTTACTAAAGACATTTTCAAAAAAAAACTATATCTGTATTATGATAACAAATCTTCATTGTTAATTGAATTATAGGATTTGTAACTTGGGTTTTACTATTTAGAGATGGAAGTTTCTAGAAGTATCCACATTATACAAAGAAATACAAGCCAATTTAGTTAGTACAAACCCATAATGAGCCTTTTGGAATTACATAAAGCCAGAAAACCAGAAAATTGAAAATCTGCTTGGCAAGACCTAAACAAAAAAGTAGTACAAGCTTTTAACATTATTGTAGAACTAAACAAAGTAGATATAAAGAAGTAGAAATACTAGTGAATATACAAAAAGGTTTAGAAGAACCCTACCAACTAGGCCACAGAAGTTATACTAAAAAAAAGAACATATATTATAAAAGCAAAAAAAAGACCTTAAATATATAATACTAGGTGGACGAATTTTTTCAGGCTGCAAGATTGGAAGTTTTTCCAGTAATCTAAAATAGTAAAGTTGAAAAATCTAGAGAAGTAAGTGCCAGAGTTTGAATAAACTTCACAAAAGCAAAAATAGATAATGGTAGCAGTCTGTATAAGTCTTAATAAATGTTAGGGATGATGCTGAAATCAGATGATGCTGAAATCCATGTGATCTTCGTATATAACGGATTTTCTAAAATTTCTGAAAATCGTATAAACAATCGATCTACACTATGTAATCAAATCAAAACAATCAAATGCTATAACAGTATAGCCAGTCGTGTTAATTTAATATATGCCTATATGTTGCATAAATCGCATTCTTGATATTTATATACAAAAGACATCTAACTGTATCAAAAAGATAACCCTAACCCAACCCTAACCCCTAACCACGAACTATACTAGATTTAACTAAATTTTTTTTCTTAGTGGTTTTATAGACGCTTTTTGCTTCATAGTTAGGGTTAGGGTTAGGATTAGGATCGCCTTTTTGATACAGTTAGAAGGTCTTCTGTATATAGGTATCAAGAATGCGATTTATGCAGCATATAGGCATACCGGTTATAGCGTTCGGGTTGTTTTGATTATGTAGGTAGATCGATTGTTTACACAATTTTTCAGAAATTGTAGGAGATCTGATAATATATCACATGGATTTCAGCATCATTCTTGACAGTAAATATATAAGTTACTAAAATGTAAATAATACCTGTGTAGAACAGAAACTATCTACTAGATTTACTACAGATTCAAATGCCTAATTGGTTAAAGCTTTAGAATATATAATAGTAAATTACTCTAAAAGAGAAATATTAAGAGGATATAAAACAGAAGTAGAAGCTAGAGAGTTTAAGGGTAGGGTGTACAAATTTCTAATTTCATATAAAATCGATTGTAGATCACCTTTGTATAACACATTTATATGATATTATATGATTTACATGTAAACATCATATGATCTGTCCAATCAATTCTTTGTACAATCTACAAAAATCATATAGTGTCCTACAAAAATTTAATTATATGTAAAGTTGATTTTTTTTAAAGCAATGAATATTGCGCAACTTCATTATTATAAACAAACCATTTAAATCTACCTATTATATAAATTTTATACAAATTGGTCAAAATCTTAAAAAATTTATTAGAAGCATTTTTTTATTTACTATATAAAATTCTAAAATACCACGTAGATCATATGAAAAATGATCTACGTTCATCCTACCCTTAAATAAGTAGTTTTATAGTTAGTTTACAAGCATAGCAGCTAGTGTAGAATAATACCAAAAGTATAAGTGGTTAGTTGTACTCTTATTATACAATTATAATATAAAAACCTGGTTGTAATAATTGGGCCTATTATTTGTATCAATAAAGTGCAATTTACCCAAGTAGATACTTTAATATTAAAAAATATATATATATAGCATATATATAAGAAATAATTCTTAAAGAAAATTTCTAAATTTATATATATGTTTATATACAAGTATTAATTTGTAAATCCAAACATGCCAATTAACAAAAGAATTAAAATCTTTGCTTATAATTAGAGTAAGGATGAGGTTAGGGATTGGGGCAAGGCATAGTTTATACCAAAATTTTGCAAGAAATTTTTTTTGTTAGAAGTCAAAAGGTGGTTTTGTAATTGAAATTTTGAGAAAGAACAATACCCCGTAAATAAGTAATTTTAATTTAAATAATATACTAATAGTATAAAGTTTGAAAAGTTAAATAATAAAATGCTTGAATTTTAATTTAGCTATAATAGTTTTAAATATCAATATAAGGGCTTATTTTTATTATGGGCAAATATAAAAAAGTGCTTGAGGTTCATATTAAACTGATAACAATCAGGTTTATGATTTTTATCGATAGTTTTATCAGTTCTGATATGAATCTGGAAATAACTCAATTCGAGCCATTAGTCAGCGCTATTCAGGACTAAAAAACTTGAATTTCTTTTTACTCATGCGTGGTAAATTTTATCGGCCTAAAAAAGAAACCTTACTCAAATTCTTTGCAATATTATTCTTACAAAAGTTATGTTACAAAATAATGAATCTACAACTTCTACAACATTTCTATTTAAAAGTCTAAAAAATGGTAAAGAAATCGGAAATCAGTATCAGAAATCATCGATTTCTTTGTTTTTTTGATCAGCAAATTTCACATATTTTGCGCAAAAAAGATATGACCTTTGTGGATCACAATTTCGTGTGAAAATCGAAGGAATAAAACTGATTTCAAAGAAAATATAAACGTAACCAATCGAAAATATAAAGTAACAACCAATCTGGAATCTCAGTGATTCTCAGCCATCATCACTAAAAAAATCACTGGGCTACATCTTTTTGCAAAGCGCTATAATCGATTATTGCGCTTTGCAAAAATGTGTGACCTCTGCAGATCATGATGTCATGTAAAATCACGAGAAATCAGTCTAGTGAATTTTTCGATTCTTGAAGAATTTCAAAAATTTCAGATAAAATATATTGAAAATTATGATCAATAGGGAATTAAAATCTCAGAAAAATTTCTGCCATCATCACCGTGAAATCACAGGGTCACATTTTTTGCAAAGCGCTATAATATTAATCAATTATAGCATTTTGCAAAAAGATGTGACCTGGTGATTTTTTAATGATGATGGTTGAGAATCACCGGATTCAAAATTGTCTGTTACTTTATATTTTCGATTGGTTACGTTTATATTTCTTTGAAATCGGTTTAATTCTTACAGCTATTCTTATAAATTCTGGGACAACTGATAAACATTTGGCTGAAGTTAGTTCGTCCGAATTCGATAAGTTATTGATTTCGGGAAAAATAAGATCCAGTAACAAATAATATCAGATACGTAATTTAATAAGATCAGGTGATTAATATATATTACAATACAGCAATAAGACTAAATATCGACATGCATACTTGTCGCACTTGTAAGTCGTAAACTTTTAATTCCTATTCTTTGGCACGAACCATTTTCGCTCAAATGAAGCCTTACACATTTCTAATTATTTTTCGGCGAAAATTCATTTTTAAAAATTGTGTAAAATTTCAATTCCTATTCTTTGGCAAAATCCATTTTCGCTCAAACGAAGCCTTTATTCATTTTTAATTATTTTTCGACGAAAATTCATTTTAAAAACTTGTGTAAAATTTAAATTCCTATTCTTTGGCAAGATCAATTTTCATTCAAACGAAGCCTTTATTCATTTATAATAATTTTTCGACAAAATTTTGTTTTTAAAAAATTATGTAAAATTTCAATTCCTATTCTTTGGCAAGATCCATTTTCATTCAAACGAAGCCTTAGTTCATTTCTAATTATTTTTCGATGAAATATTGGTTTTAAAAAATTGTGTAAATTTTCAATTCCTATTCTTTGACAAGATCCATGTTCATTCAATGAAGGCATTTATTCATTTCTAATTATTTTTCGTTCTTGTCGAAGAAAAATTAGGTTTAAAAAATTGTATAAAACTTCAATTCCTATTCAAACCAGTCGACAAATTCATGATCATATTTAACTTTTTTAATAGCGAGACCTGTTCGAGTAATATATTTGTTATAAAAGTCTAGTTTATATTCGATTCCTTTTTTACATTTCTTGTTAAGGTTTATTGGTTGACATGAACAGTTTTTCTATAAATTTTCGTACAAACCTAAGCACACCAAACATGTTGGACAAACATTTGAACTAAATTTAAAATTGTTGACATTGTTATGATATCGTATAATGATCATTATGATACAAAAATAGCTTTTATTAATTATTTTACCAGTACGATCACATGAATGTGTAACATGAAATGTGAGAGGTATGGTTTATGCTCGTCAAAGTTGATGTCCACTATGCTGATTTTTGCAAAATCTTTTTTTGGTAAGGGTAATGGTTTTCATTTAGTTATTTTTGGAAGAATTGTTAACATTTCGGCGTTTATGAATGTATGCGCAGTGTATGCGTATGTTTGCACGTGAGTGCGTGCGAACATATTATATACATCTGTAATGATTGACGTAAAAAGTGTGTCATTGAAAATGGTTATTGGATTACGATTTTCTTACAATTTTGATTTTTACCAGTACGATCACGTTGAATGTGTAACATGAAATGTGAGAGGGGCTGATTTTTGAAGAATCCTTTTTTGTATGAGTAATGGTTTTCATTTTTCTAATTGGGTGATTTTGATGGCACGGGATGACAACACGTGCATGTGTGAAAAAAAAAATTTCGTAATTGTGTAAATACATTGTAGATTGGTGGATACTGCGTACTTGTCAAAAATAACATTTATATGTTGTAATTGACTAATAGTGTGGGATATTTTTTTTGAAATTATGCCTGTTTAGTGTTGTTAATTAATGCATACGTGATCTGATTTGAAATGTAATCTTATATCGAGTTCTGTAATAAATAATAATAAAATACGATACATGAAACTTTTAAGCCCTTGTATTCCTAATAAGGGAGTTACACAATCGATAAAATATTTTTGGCACTTTGCCTTTTGTAATCAGACCGAGAGAAAATTTAAAATATGACCATTTATGACGATCTATTTAAATCTGTAATTATTGAGACATATGATCATTTGCGTGTTAATGTCGTAAAAGATTCGGCATAATTCGTAATTGATCTATCACTATGAATTAATATTTTTATTTAAAAAATCAACTTTCGTTTGTTATTCGCACTTTGCATTTTCGAGATGTAAATAATCGACTTCCATTTGTCATGCGCAATTTGTATTTTTGAAATTAGATTGAGATATGGACAACATTAATAGCATGCAGACTATGTATCACCAAAGGTAAGGTTTATAACAGAAATCATGATATAAGATATAATAACTTCAACGTCAACCCTAACTACATTTTGTGATTATTAGAATAAAGAGAAGATTTGTATGAGAATTTTTTACAGTAATTCTTGTTAGAAGCACAATAATTTCGATCTTAAAACGTATTATATACCGAGTAACTTTGTAATTCACAATAGAAATTGTGATAATTCTAATACACCTTTTCATCATTACCGATATAAACCACAATGGCTTATCCATAATTACATGCTTGCACATTGTAAGAGTGGTGAGTATTGGGTATACAGCTAAAAACCACCAACAACACCACTATCTAATCAAACCAATGCCCTTTAATCGTGCAAGACTCTTGAAACTTGAATTGGTCTGCAAAAAGGAGCGTGGTTGATTTGGTCCGAGTCTTGAAGTTCTTTTAGGGTCTTGCTGTGGCGTGATCAAATGAAGATAAGTAAGTTGGCTTGTCCAATTGGCTTCAATTTTTTTTTTGACTATGTCCAATTGAAATGGACTTATGTTCAAAAAAAATTGAACCCAATTGGACATAATGACATGCCATCCCTGAAGATAAGTATCTTTGGAATTTCTTGTGGATAGTTCTTCGGTTGGTTCAAATCTCACTATTTATATAATTCTTCTCTTTATTCTAGTTGTAAGGCTCTAACGCAATCGTTATATTATTAATGATCATCACGTGATCAAGGACTTTGCAGGTGATTAATCTAACAATGGAATGGATTGATTGTTCGATAAATCAGGTAATCAAAGGTTTAATCGATTTATGTTTTTATATAAAAGGTTATTAATTCGATCTTTCTTTCTTTAACTGGGCCAGACTAAATGGAGTTCAAAATTCTGGTTACAAAGTCACAACTAACGACACAAATTTACTTAGAATAATGAATATTTTAAGGGTAAAGTAAATTCAATAAGTAATTTATTCAACGGTTTTGGGTTAAAAGGAAACTTTCTTAGAGCTAACACATCTACACTTTTTCGAAGGTTAGAATTCAACCTGAGAATTATGCTTTATTGAAGCGAAAAGGGGTCTTGTATACTTTCTCCCCGCTAGCAAGTGTTAGCTCTAGTAATTATCCCAAAAGATCCTTGAATTAATAATAACGCCTCTCGATACTCGTAATAAAGTCCGAATCCCGTGACCTCACATTAGAGTCTCGTGACATAATTTAGAGCTCTATTCCAACCCTAGTTACTCAGACCAAATTTATCGACGCCTCAATCGAAGCTTTACTGTTATTAGGGTTAGATAGGGTTGATTTTAATTGGGTTTAATAGCGCATAGTGGTGACTTTTGGACATAAGGGTCGTTTTCGCCCCTCATAACATACGTAGTTTTTGATCAAATTATAGATATTAACAGATGCTGATCGTACTGGTCCTGCGCGGCATCGCATGCTGCGCAGCTATCTTATATTATACTGATCATACCGAAATCAATAACATCGAATTCGGCCGAATTAATTTCGGCCAAATTTTTATCAGTTGTCCCAGAATTTATGAAAAAATCTATAAAATCTCCGATTTTCACACGACATTGTGATCTGCAGAGGTCACATAAAAGCGCAATAATCAATTAGTTGGTCAATCGATTAAAATCGTGTTTATAAGACTAATTGATTAATCGATTGTCGATTCATATCACTACCGACACGTTTCTTGTTAATAATAAAAAGTCGTTTTTTTAAAGCTATGTTACACATGCAAGTCATTTCTGATGAATGGATTGATAGCGAGGAATAGTGAATCCAAAAATATTTTTGGTAAAAAAAAAAAAAATAAAATAAAATAAAATAAAATTCAACCTCGCAATAATGCTAAGAATCTGTTCGAATATCCGAATTAAAAAAACGGATATTCGGATATAGCATATCTAATACATGAATGACTCTATCCCGAAAGGTTATTTTCAAGGAAAAACTCCAAATAATATTATTAAATTTTAAGTGTTTCAATTGCTTGGCTAGTATACATCTTATCTGGATTTTTTTGTAGTACAATTGGTAATTTGTTGGCTTTCTTATCAGCGTTCGAGAATTGTTCTCTAATTTCAGAATCTTTCATCCAGGTCTCTAACATATCCCACACACTTATTGCTTTAGGCCGTTCTTTAGGATCTGAATGCATACATTTATTCGCTAATTCTACATAGCAATCAGGAGTTCCAGATGCAAATTCTGGTCGTAATCCTTTACAAATTTTAGTTGAAAGCTTGGTATTAAATTCATGGCCTTCGAATGGTCGTTGTCCTGTGGACATTTCTGCCATAATAACACCAAATCCGTATATATCAGCAGCTTGTGTAAGTGATTCTCCTAATAAAACTTCCGGAGCAACATAGGGCATGACACCATAAACTTCTTTTGAAAGATCATTTTTCTTCCTTGATAATCCAAGATCTGCTATGTATGATTTTATTTTTCCATCGAGATTTTGGTTTAGCAAAATATTACCACTGTGAAAGTCACCGTGTGTGAATCCTGCCTGATGAATTCGATGCAAATCATATGATATACATTTAAGTTGCTCCAATTTTTTTTCCCATGTAAATTCACTGTCACTAAAATTTTGCGCTAAAAATTCATGAAGATTTCCTCTATTGGCATATTGCAATACCATCAAATATTCTTTTTCTTCATTTTGAGTCAATCCATATATTTCAAGTTCACTACCCTCTAATCTACATCGCATGTGATTTTCAAACTTTTAAGATAATAAAAAAAATATATATAATTAAATTTTATAGAATTATGTAAAATAAATATATGATTAGTAGATAATTTCCTTACTTCGTTTAAGAAATTAGAAGCATTTACTTTAGAACCAGGTAAGACTTTAAGTGCAACTAGGTAAGTAGGTCTACGAGACCGTTCTTTAATTTCGATTAATCGTTTACCATCTGACCAAATTGCTAAAAATACAGTTCCAAATCCTCCTTCGCCAATCTTATGAATATTGGTTAGTTTATTAAATGGAATCCATTCAATCACTTTCTCATATGCTGTAGCTTGAAGTTGAAATGTTTTGATGCAGTCATCAATTATCTCGTCACTACTTAATTGTTGTTGGGTTATTTTTGGAGGATCACACAGTTGACACCAAGCCGGGCTGGTATTATATCTTCTACATGTTGTACAATATTCATTTTTTTCATTTCTTTTATTATTATAATAATC
Source organism: Gigaspora rosea (assembly GCA_003550325.1). Classification (NCBI taxonomy): domain Eukaryota; kingdom Fungi; phylum Glomeromycota; class Glomeromycetes; order Diversisporales; family Gigasporaceae; genus Gigaspora; species Gigaspora rosea. The sequence continues at coordinate 82,136 of QKWP01000244.1, forward strand.
AAGTACAATCATGTATTGATTTGTTTCCATATTTTGAGTTATTCCATATAACTTAAATTCCTTTCTTTCCATGAGATTTTTGAACTTAAAAGTTACATGTGTTACATTAGTAATATTGTTGCAACTTGCAATATTAAAATTACAATTGCACTTACTTTTTCTAGAAAATCTAGAGCGTTTGCTTGAAATTTCATGAGGTTAACACGTGCTTCAATGCGTAGTTGTTCATATTCTCCAGATTTTCCCTTGATTGTTCGTATACCATCTTTCAAGGTTGCCGTAAATATTTGATTTGACTCTTCTTTAGTTTCTTGAATTTCTTGTAATTTAATTGGTTCATATTCTTTTTTCATTTCTTTTATATCGATCAATTTATTGAATGGAATCCATTCAATTACCTCCTCATATTTTGTGGCATTGATTTGATATTCTTTAATCAATTTATCTAGTTCTTCGTTTTTACTTGTCCACCCCTGAGTTGTTTTCCAAGGGTCACAAGATTGACACCAAGCAGGAGAAGTGTTATCATAATTACAAGATTTACATTTTCCATATTCTTCTTTTCTACTATCACCAAACTTATCTGGTACTACCATTATGTATGGATCTGTTATTTCATTTTGAGTAATTCCATACACAATATTATCTAACTGATACTTCTTAAGCTTATTTATATTTCAAAAGTGTTTAATAGTATTTATTGTAATATTTAATAGTATTGTAATATTAATATATTAATAGTCTTATGCAATAAATTGAATATAAATGCATGCAAATAATAGCTTACTTCTTCTATAAAAAAATCGCTTTTTTGGGAACCATACAATGTTATGAGATTGACTCCACATGACTTTTTACGTGACTGTTTAAATTCAGCAATTATTCTCTGTTCTGAGATTGTTTTGCCTTTTCCCATCCAAGCCCATCCTGGGAAGTAGAAATTCCGTCCTTCCATGTCGTTATTCCTATCATCATCAATATTCCTATTATTGATTGAAAAAAAAAATGTAACATTAAATTTCCCAAAGCAATAAAATTTTGAGCTATTAATATTTTTTTCAAAACCTCAGATTTATCCCGACCTTATCTTTGTCTCAATTGTTCTTATTATACTATCTAACCAGGTTGCCATAGATACTTTTGTCGATTCATTTTCATTAATCGTTTGCAAATTCTTCAATTTATCGTATGGAATCCACTCAATAAAATTTTCATAACCCTTCGCGCCTCTTTGAAGTTTTTTGATATGTTTATCAATTTTTTCATTTCTACTAGTCCACTCTCGATTCTCACATAGTTGACACCAGACTGGATAAAGGTAATGTTGCTTACATGCTGTACATGTTCCGTAAAAATTATATCTTTACATGAAATAACATTTATTAGACTGTATTAATTCTGTTAATCTTGTTTATAATGAAATGACAAATAATTACATAATAAATTAAAACTATTAACCTTTTCACAGTGATATCATAGATTAATAGTGGTGAATGCTGGTATGATGTATATTTCTTAATGAATACTAATTTCATAAATGAACCCTAATACTTACTCCCTTTAATATGTAATGCAATAAATATAATTAGGATATAATATAATATATGATAATTTTATAAATTAACTAATTAACTTTATACTAACCTCCTAATGAATGAATCTATTGGATCAGATAATGATTAAAACTAAATAAAGATGTATTATGCTTACCTGATCATAATCAAAGTTATTCTTTTGCACACATAATTTAAAATGGTCATGAAGATTTTAATGCAAGACGTGACAAGCAAAAGGAGTGGAATTATCTCATATTTGATGGGAAAAACGTATTTATAATAAATGGCCTATTTAAATAATATTAAAAATATAATATTAAATAGAGAGTTAATAAAAACAAATCAATTTCAATAAATATATATAGAGTTATTAATGCCTTTGATTCAAATAGATCTCATTAATCTGGCATTATTCATATTTCATAAAGATAAATAGAACGCCATGTATATTTACTTACTTGAATAATTATCTGTGGAATATTTCTGAGAAAAATATCAAAAAATGCGCCCCACATAATCGTATCACCAAATATACCCTTAAATAATATGGGCATAAATATATTAAATGCACCTATTTGCTTATATTTTTTAGTGAATATAGATACATCTTCAAAAATTGTCAAATATTTATAATCAGTTGTTGTCAAAATAATGAGTATTATCACTAAACCTCGATATTCCATAACCCATTTTTTAAATTCTTTTCTAATATTGGAGTCTTCGATGTAAATTGGATAGGTTGCTATGTAATAGTTTATAAACATTGAAGCACTCAGAAATAGCACGCTTTAATCCATGGTTGGTTTTTTTAAAAGATAAAGGTGACAATAATTTAATCATGATTTAATGCCAATAGAAATAAAACCATTTAGTAAAAATACCTTGCAAAATTAAGCCCCAGTACATTTTCAGAATAATATGCAACAAAGAGAATTGAAAGAATAAAATTAGGGATGATAATTCCAAGCCTTAATATTGCAGAACTTATTGCCTCAAAATGTTCTAATTTTAACTTTTTAAACAAAAATCATATAAATATTTACAACAAAAAACTTTTAAGAAAATATCTAATAAAATATATTTACCTTATAATTAAGTATATGAGATAATAAATTTAATATTATAAAAATCACAACTGTTACGATTATTTTTGTCCTGAATTCATCCCATATCCTCTCTACGATTTAGAAATTAGTTGAGCAATTAAATTTTCGGCATTTTTTAACATTTAATTAACTCACCAATTGATTTAAGCTCGGAAGCTTGGTCTAAATCATTTGTAAAATTAGAAGAAAAAGTAGTGATATTCTTATAAGTGATCATAGTGGATAAATCTGATGCAACATTTTTATCTAGATTGAATTGTATATAGATTCTTTTATTGATTTTCTTGAATGTCAAATTTGAAGTTGGATAATCTAGACTGATGTTTCGAATTGGCACTTTATTAACAAGGTCTTTCCATAAATTTTCACGATATTCTGCTTGTTCAGATTTATTTTTGTTTATAAATGTTTCGGAGGCATTTTGAGTGAGACGGATGAATCCAGAAACAGTCTTATCTATAAGGAAATTTGTGAAAAGTGTGAAATAATAATCAACGCACATAAATATAATGTGCATTACCTGAATTTTTTGCTATACTACTACTATCTAGGTGGTTTAAAATGAAATAAGCAATAACTTTTTAAAAATAAATTTAAAAGATAATTAAAAAATCACCTGATTTAAGATTCTGACTTAAACCTTTTGTAGGTTCATTATTGATAGTGAAAAAATTATTATTCATCTCCATGTAATATTGTTCGCCAGGTTTGTTGAATGTGCTATTAATGACTGTTATCGTAATTGTTATCACATTTGAACTACTATTTCTATTGAGATAGCAGAAATCATCCATTTTCGCCGAAATTCTTTGTCTAACACTGCCATAAGAAGTACAGATAGTGATATTACCATTTGACAAGGAAACAAAATTGGTGGATTCAATATATGTATTGGAGAAGGTAATGATAAGGTTATCTGTTTGCGAATTTACTGTAGGTGGGTAAATGTTGTCTATTATATCTATATATACAGAATGCTTCCAAGGTAAATTTTAAGTGGTGTAATGAAATAAAAATTCATGTTCAAAATTAATATAATCATCCTACCAGATTCATTTAACGAAATAATGTGCAAAGACCAAGAGGTATTGTTATCATTTGTGTAAGGTGAAGCAAGTAGAAAAGTACCATTATCCAAAACAACATTTGCACTAAAGTTATTGGTAAGAAAAGGTCCTAGAAATTCTCGTTCATGGCCATCTTTGTCAAAAATTTTAATGTATTGATACAAGTAAGAATTATTATTGGTTGAAGCATCTATCATGTAACCTGTTGCTGCTTTGTTCATGCTTAAACCATTTATATTAGCAGAGATATTTGTAGAGATAAAGGAAGTATCATTCATATTAATATCTGACAGTGCACCTGTTGATTTAAAGACAATTTTCAAATATTGCAAACTTCTGTCTTTGTCATTGATGATGGTAACTATGCAAATGGAATCAATTGAATATGTCGTATCACAAGAAATTGAACGAATTGTTTCGCCCGTGTTCATTGGATAAATAAGAGAATACTGCATAGTGCTTTTTTGTTCGGAGGGTATATAAATAGCTTGCAGAATATCACTATTTTTGGGGCTGAGACTAAACACTATATAACCATTATCATTAGTAGACAACGCCGTGTTAAATAGAGGATTTGGTGATGATTGAAAGGGTCCTGTTTGCCAACTTCCAGATTCATCTCTATATGAATAAAAAAAAAAAGATTTTTAATACGATAATAATAAATATTGTTATTGTTAAATTTTAGAGAATAAATTACATTGAATATTGTTGCCAATAATTCTCATTGCCATTTATGCCATTTTTAAATCTAAGAAATCCTTCTTTATTTACATTTAACTGAATTGTTGAACCTTTATATTTGTTAATTTGGCCAAATGTATTAGGTTTGCTGGTGATTTTCAAATCATAGCTAAGTTAATATTGATATATTGATATTAATAACTTTATAAATTATTGTCATACCTTGCTATATTTCCCTTCCAATCAATTACCATTCTCCAATCTTCGCAAGTTTGATCATCTGTAAACTTCACATAATTTACTAGAATAAGTTTCTTTTTTAAAGAATAAATTTTAATAGATGGATTATTATTTTCGAATAAACAAAAATTTATAGGACCTACGGTATATTTAATTCAGGTTTAGTTAAATCGAGGTTAATCTCATCAACTGTGCCATTTGAATGAATAATTCTTATACACAATATCTGCTCTAAACTTTGTTTTGAATAATCTGGGCATTGGTTTAGTGTTACAAGTCGTGTTATATGAACGAGAATTGTTCCACTATTATCATCATAAGTTTGAATGTCCACAATAAGAGGAGGACTTTGGGTGTTTGATTCATTCTCCGTGTAGCTAAAGAATTTAAGATTCCGACTATTAGGGGATTGGGAGTGGGAGAGGATGGGGGAGGGGGTGGGGTGGGTTCAACTCCTAATAAATCTGGTTTATTCAGATTTATTGTTGCCGCTGAACTTGTTGTTGCCGGTGATGCTGATACGAATGGTGATAAGAGCAAGAAAAAGAATAACCCAAATAAACATTTTGCTATATTATTAGATAATTTCATCGTGAATTATTTTAACAAATTATTAGAGTTTTTACATATCGTACAAAAAAGTTAAACATCTTGTTATATAGAAAAGTGCATATTAGTAATAGCAATATCCTGCTTTACGGGAATTAAGTGATTCTTTCCTAGGTGTGTTAACGATAATCTATACCGCCACTTGATCGTTTGAGTAAGCGGCTCTACATTTCAGGAGATAATTGACATTTGACAATAACCACTTCGTGCGCCTCATGTGCGCGATCGCATCATGCGCGCGCATTTCGACTACTACTGAGCGGGATTTATTAGGATTAATTAAGCGTGATCGGGTGCTTATAAATATTATGACAACCGACCCTCTTCCGCGGCCGAACGTAGATCAAGTGGCTGTACAGATTATCGTTAACATGGCAACAGCCCTATCATCGCCCACAAAAAAATGTATCATAGCTCGTGATGTACCTGGCTTTAAGTGACCCTGGATACCGCGGATCTGCGATAACATAATCTGCGTATAATTCAGATTTTACCGCAGAAGTATATGCGACAGCATATTCGCATATCAGGATGAATTTCGCATAAAAATGGCCGGATTAGAGTTATCAATTTTCCTCACCAGTTTGCATTTTGCAAACATAAAATATCAGATTTGAAATATACTAAAATTTTGCAGTGAAATTTTTTTGTTAGGACGCAAAAGACAATTTTGTAAACATATTACACAGATCCTGTAGTTTTATTGGTAAGTTACTGATAACGATAACGATAAAAATTTATAACGATAAATTTGCAACTCTGGTGATAATTCGCATAATTCTAATTGTAAAGTAGGCGCAGAAAATGAGGATCCTGCATCGGCACAAAAATTCATTCTCACGCTCACGTGATATGCTACAAATTTTTTAAAGTTATTTATGTTAGGGTTAGAGTTTAGTAGTTTATAGTAATATTTTTATTAGGCGCAGTAGATGGTTTCTTATGCTAATTTTCGAAAACAAGCAATTTTCTCTAATTTTTCTATTGGATGATTTCTGTAGATTTTCATAAGCGTGAAAATTTTGGTGGCTTGGGTGATAACCATTTAGTTCTGACATACTGGTTCAGAATTAGAAAAAATAGCGTATTTCGGAAATAAATAAGAGTTTAAAAAATGTTATTGAGAAGTTTCAAATTAACAAATAAATGACACATTTCAAAAATAGGTAAGAATTTTTAAATAGCATTTTTACAATGTTGAATTATATATCGAAAAAATAAAATATGATTCTCTGATTTTAATGTTTAGAGACTCTCATTTGACGAAATAAGTAAAAATTTTTTTATTATGCAGATCAACAAATTATTTAATAATAAAATTTTCGCTCGCTCAAAAATTACATACTGAACTTTTGCTCAAAAATTACTTATTAAACCTTTGCACAAATTATTTTTTATATAACTTACTGAACTTTAGCTCAAATTACTTACTGAACCTCGCCCAAATTACTGAACCTTTGCTCAAATTACTTATTAAACCTTCGTTTAAAAATTATAACTTGCTGAACCATTGCTCAAATTGTCTACTAAACCTTTGCTTAAATTATTTATTAAACCTTCACTTAACTTACTTTTCTATACGACTTACTAAACCTTTACTCAAATAAATTATTTTTTTATATAACTTATTAAACTTTCACTTAAATTTTTTTTATATAAATTATTAAACTTTTGCTTAGATTTTTTTTATTTAGCTTAACAAATATTACTTAATTACTTAAGTTATCTTATATATTAATATGCTTCCAAAGAGAACTTTCAAGTAAATTATTATAATTAAGCGAAAGAACTTGGAAAAAATCAGTAGATTTAATTGTTCTTTCGCGTATAGTAAGGTATCGATCCAGTTCTATAGCTTGTATTAATTCCAATAGTTCGTCAATTTCTTTATCCAGAACTTTAGTAATAGCCTTATTCATGCTATTCATATTGTTATTTATTTGTTTAATTTGACGTTGTCGATGTGAAATTTTAGGCATGTTTAGCATAAAACGATATTAGAAACAGTATCGATTAAAAACGAAAATAATTTATAATAAGATTTAATCATCACTTATTTGATAATAAATACGTCTTCTTATTTTATCAAGATTAGATTTACGAATTTTAATATCGATTTTATATCTAATTTGCACACATTAATTAAAGAAAAGGAATTAAAGAAGGGTTATATTTATTTGATTTACTAATTCTACTACAAATTCTTTAACATTATATCGTAATAAAACATGAATAAATATGATACACAACCTTAAATTTTCCTATCAAAAAACAAGCTATTTTCTTATTGTATTTTCATAGAGAAAACTTTTCTAGTTCTTTAAATAGTCGTTATCATTACTTTAATTGTCACGAATAAATTATAACCATAGAGTCGCCTTTATATACAAAAAAATTTTATTATCAGTTCTTTAGTTTTTTAAAATGTTTTCATTATCATAAATAAAATATATTATTTTTTTTGTTAAAAAAAAAAAAAAGTGAGTTAAATAATCTTTATCAACATATTCGCTAAAAGAATTTACTGTATAAAAGAATAAACAACATACGAAAGTCAATAATTAATTGAGAAATTTTGAATTCCGGAGTAGTCATCCGAACGATATGCTACGAATGTTTCAGTCTAAATCACAATTTAGATATGATCTGATTACTATAATTTAAATTAAATATTTTTATTTCTAAGTTATACATTTATAATCAGAATATTTTTTTTAAAACTTTATGACCTGAATATTACATACGATCTAAATATTTTTTATGCCAGCAATACAAATTTTAGACTTAAACTTTATAACCTGAACATATATATAATTTTATAGAAATTGCTTGAAACTTTATAACTTTTATATATGTATAAATTTTTTTCGTAAGGAATTAAATAATAACAAGAAACAATAATTAATTAATAAATTCTAATTGTTAACATTAACATTAATATAATTTGGTAATAAATTTGTCAAGTTGTATAATGTAAAGAGGGCTTTACATATATCTATCTATATATATATAACTCATAATATAAATTGGAAGATCGCAGTTTTGTATTATGCATCTAGAAATCTATATTGATATTTAAAATTAAATAAAACTTATTTAATTATTATATTATTTCAAATTTGTTATTTAACATTTGTAAAATAATTTTATACTTACCGCCTAATAATAATTTAATTATTTACAATAGATTAGATAAAATTTATTTAATCATTATATTATTTCAAATTTTTATTTCATATTTGGTAAATAATTTTATACTTACCCTCTAATAATAATCTAATTATTTACAATAGATTAGATAAAATTTATTTAATCATTATATTATTTCAAATTTGTTATTTAACATTTGTAAAATAATTTTATACTTACCCTCTAATAATAATTTAATTATTTACAATTGATTAGATAAATTCATTTAATTATTATATTGTTTCAAATTTGTTATTTAACATTTGCAAAATAATTTTATACTTACTATCTAATAATAATTTAATTATTTACAAATGATCAGATAAAATTTATTTAATTATTATTATTTCAAATTAGTTATTTAACATTTGTAAAATAATTTTATACTTACCATCTAATAATAATTTAATTATTTATAATTGTTTAGATAAATTCATTTAATTATTATATTATTTCAAATTTGTTATTTAACACTTGTAAAATAATTTTATACTTACTAGCTAATAATAATTTAATTATTCATAATTGTTTAGATAAATTCATTTAATTATTATATTATTTCAAATTTGTTATTTAACATTTGCAAAATAATTTTATACTTACTAGCTAATAATAATTTAATTATTTATAATTGTTTAGATAAATTCATTTAATTATTATATTATTTCAAATTTGTTATTTAACATTTGCAAAATAATTTTATACTTACTAGCTAATAATAATTTAATTATTTATAATTGTTTAGATAAATTCATTTAATTATTATATTATTTCAAATTTGTTATTTAACATTTGCAAAATAATTTTATACTTACTAGCTAATAATAATTTAATTATTTATAATTGTTTAGATAAATTCATTTAATTATTATATTATTTCAAATTTGTTATTTAACATTTGCAAAATAATTTTATACTTACTAGCTAATAATAATTTAATTATTTATAATTGTTTAGATAAATTCATTTAATTATTATATTATTTCAAATTTGTTATTTAACATTTGCAAAATAATTTTATACTTACTAGCTAATAATAATTTAATTATTTACAATTGATTAGATAAATTCATTTAATTATTATATTATTTCAAATTTGTTATTTAACATTTGCAAAATAATTTTATACTTACTAGCTAATAATAATTTAATTATTTACAATTGATTAGATAAATTCATTTAATTATTATATTATTTCAAATTTGTTATTTAACATTTGCAAAATAATTTTATACTTACTAGCTAATAATAATTTAATTATTTACAATAGATTAGATAAAATTTATTTAATTATTATATTATTTCAAATTTGTTATTTTATATTTTGTAAATAATTTTATACTTACTATCTAATAATAATTTAATTATTTACAATAGATTAGATAAAATTTATTTAATTATTATATTAATAATTATATTATTTCAAATTGGTTATTTCAACTTTGTAAAATAATTTTATACTTACTGACTAATAATAATTTAATTAATTACAAATGATTAGATAAAATTATTTAATTATTATATTATTTCAACTTTGTAAAATAATTTTATACTCACAATCTAATAATTTAATATTTAAAATTAGTTAAAATTTATTTAATTATTACATTATTTCAACTTTGTCATTTATATTTGGTAAATAGTTTTATACTTACGAACTAATAATAATTTAATTATTTACAAATGATTAGATAAAATTCATTTAATTATTATCTAATAATAATTTAATGATTTACAATTGATTAGATAAAATTCATTTAGATTTCAAATTTTGTCATTTCAAATAATTTTGTAAAAATTTATTGAATTATAAAGTCAAAATTTTAGAACTATACCTCCTTGACGTTTATCCAAATGTTCAATAGGCATGGTAAGGATGGGATTGATTACCGTTGTAATAAAAGATAAAGCGATAATAAAGACTAAATAAAATTTTGCCATTTTGAGAATGATTTTTTTTTCAAGTCAAGAGGAAAGGGAGGAAAGGTCGAGTAAAACGCAAAATAAAAAAGGGAACGTACTAGCAATTTATATTTCCCTAGACGCACATAATTAAATGTGTGTTATATGAGTGACGAAAAGGGAAATTTGAAATCAATGTAAACTGTGCATATTAATTTACGTAGGGAATTATTAACGTGTGACGAATTATTAATGTGTGACGATATACAATACAAATGTATGTAACAACTGCCAAGATTAAGGAATGCTTATTCCCCGGTTCTTATTTATACTTCTATACTATTTCTTCTCGATTATTGCCCAGATTTCAGATTCGGGCTGATCCGGAATTTTCATAATTCTTTTTGATTATATATCTTTTTTACTTTTTTTATGATATACGTGTTTTTTAAACTATTAGTTACAAAAAAGAGTAAAAGTCGCTGGCTAAAAAAAAAAAAAAAAAAAAAA
>QKWP01000244.1:93128-144075 GCA_003550325.1 Gigaspora rosea
AAAGAAAGGAAAAAAAAACCAAAAAATGATTTGTGATTTATAGTAAGCTAAACTTTATGAAATACGCAACTTTAGTTTGAAGAAATAGTATAGAAGTATAATAAGAACCTGGGAATAAATCAGTTATTATCCGCGAAATGGACATAACCAAAATCAATCCCAGATCAGATGATCGGATAATGACGGAAGGGCAGCCAGTGTGCCATTCCGTCATTATTCGATCATCTGATCTGGGATTGATTTTTGGTTATTGCCCACTTCGTGGACAATAACATATACTTACGTGTAAGGTAAATCAATTGTCCGGTAACTTATTTATGTTATTTATGCGTATAATGTTTTATAAGCTATTTCCGGCTTTTAAATAAACGTTAATATTCCACTAAGCAAAGAAACCCCAAAAGATTAAAGAAAGGTTAGCCGAGAATGTTTTTGCCAAAAGGTTGCTTATTACATTAAATCAAAATAAACTTTATATTGTAGCGTGCCTAACTCTGATTGTAAACATATATAAAGATTTTAGGTTACGGGTAATGTAAATTTTATTTTTTTTTTGCATTTCACATCCGTCTCACATCCGTCTCACATCCGACTTTTGAATACATAACATGGTACTGAATTTTCTTTATATGCATACTTATCAGTTTATATAAGTTTCTTTATTAATGTAATGGTGGGTACTGTATTAATTTGAATTTGATGCCAAAAATTATAATCACAAAATAAGAATTAGTCACTTATCGTACGGGTATTATGTAACAACCCGTGCTTTATTTGAAAGCTTATTCACACGGGTATATATGAAAATATATATCTGTGCGAATGAGCTATTTTTCATAAAAGAATTTAGCTTTACTTTAGTTAAATGAAGACTAACATTTAGTAGATGGTTTTAAAATCCTCATAGTTGGTAGCTTTAAAAATTATTACAGTGGGTGAAGACTCTGTTTGTTTTGTTGGTAGTTTTTAAAATTTTTATAGCAAAGCGAAGATTGAATATTTTTAAAATTCTCATAGCTGGTGAAAAACTTTATTTAGTCAGGTTATTTTAAAATTTTTATAATTGGGAGAAGACTATATTGGTCGAACGATTTTTAAAATTTTTTAACCGTGCGAAGACTATTTTCAGTTAGATTATTTTTAAAACTTTCATAGCTGGCGAAGACTATATTTGGTAATTTTTATAACTGGGAGATTTTTAAAATTTTTAATTGTTGGGCGAAGAATTAATGGAATCGGGAAACATTTCTAAAGTCTTATAATCTTGAATTCAAATTCGAACCTATTTTTTTTTTTACTTAAAAGGTTTCAAAAAAAGAAAAATAAATATGTACTATATATATAAAATAGTTCATCGATTTAGTTTTACATGTTAGAAATTTTGTTTTTTTTTATCGAAATTGATCTACAAGTTGTTTTTTTATGTCTGCAACAAATAAAAAAATTGGGCTTCAAGATCGTCAATAGTAAGTTGCTGCTCGATATAAAAGATCAAAAAATAAAATTGGATAATTAAGAGAAAATTTTATAAACCAGTGAAAAAAATTACTGTAAAAGAAAGTTTAAATTATTAATAAAGAGTGACGCATGGGTTGTTACATCGACCCGTACGTACGTACGGTAATATATTTATTACATGGGTATAACTAATTTCACACGGGTTTACCTTTGGCCACGTAGTTAAATATAAACCCATGCGTAATTAGTTACACCCGTATGATTTATGTGCTAAACTTTTTAAAGCGTAATTTGCAATTCAAATAATTCAAATCAAATAGATAGTAAAATTTCTATTTGCTGTCATGATATCTTTGATGTCTTGATAAATTAAAGAAATAATTCGATTAAAATATTGGTCTGCTTATTAATCAATGGAATTAATTATAAACTATATATTATTTAATTCTACACATAGATTCAAATTTTGATATCATAAAGCGGCTTTAATAAATTGTGTATCTTACATGTAAAAAAAAAAAAAAAAGTATTCTCATTTTGGTTCGTAAATTCTTTAAATAAATAGTAGCAGCATATATTAATCAAAGTAAAAATAAGAAAATTCGACAAGATGCTAACTTATTTGAAAAATTATAAATAATATTTGAACTTTGTAAATTATAAAATATTTGCATACTAATATTAATGTAAGACTATTTGCTTTCATTAAACAAATAGGTACAGTATTAAAAAAAAAAAAAAACTGATTACTCTTACTTGATCTTTTGTCTTTTCAGAGTAAGTTTTATGCCGATGGTCTACTATAGAATGAATCATTTAATATTTAAAAAAAAAATTTATTAATAGAATTTGCTTACAATTTGTTTATTTACTTACGTCAATAAGTTTAATTAAAGTTCTTAAACAATATGATTTTATCCAAATTAGCTACTGTATTTCATGGTCTAAAGTAACCTCACTGTAGCTGGGTATTTAATAGTGATAATTATATTTATCGTATTTGTAAATATAACCGAAAGATATAAATACAAGATTTGTCTCATTATAGTATTTAAATTGTTACTGTATTAAAAAGTAAAAATTCTACAAGGGAGGGGGCTTTAGACCATGAAATATTGTAATCTGGTCAATACTGCATATATTAATCTTAAAAGAAATAAATTCAATTAAATATTATTATAATAATCAAGTACAATCATGTATTGATTTGTTTCCATATTTTGAGTTATTCCATATAATTTAAATTCCTTTCTTTCCATGAGATTTTTGAATTTAAAAAGTTTTAGTATTACATTAGTAATATTGTTGCAACTTGCAATATTAAAATTACAATTGCATTTACTTTTTCTAGAAGATCTAGAGTGTTTGCTTGCAATTTCATGAGGTTAACATGTGCTTCGATGCGTAGTTGTTCATATTTTCCAGATTTTTCCTTGATTGTTTGTATATCATCTTTCAAGGTTGCTGTAAATATTTGATTTGACTCTTCCTTAGTTTCTTGAATTTTTTGTAATTTAATTGGTTTATATTCTTTTTTCATTTCTTTTATATCGATCAATTTATTGGATGGAATCCATTCAATTACCCCCTCATATTTCATGGCATCGATTTGATATTCTTTGATCAATTTATCTAGTTCTTCGTTTTTACTTGTCCACCCCAGAGCTGTTTTCCAAAGGTCACAAGATTGACACCAAGCAGGAGAAGTGTTATCATAATTACAAGATTTACATTTTCCATATTCTTCTTTTCTACTATCACCAAACTTATCTGGTACTTCCATTATGTATAGATCTGTTATCTATTTTGAGTAATTCTATACACAATATTATTTAACTGATACTTCTTAAGCTTATTTATATTTCAAAAGTGTTTAATAGTATTTATTGTAATATTTAATAGTATTGTAATATTAATAATATATTAATAATCTTATGTGATAAATTGAATATAAATACATGCAAATAATAGCTTACTTCTTCTATAAAAAATCGCTTTTTTGGGAACCATACAATGTTATGAGATTGACTCCACATGGCTTTTTACGTGACTGTTTAAATTCAGCAATTATTCTCTGTTCTAAAATTGTTTTGCCTTTTCCAATCCAAGCCCATCCTGGAAAGTAGAAATTCCGTTCTTCCACATCGTTATTTCTAGAGATGGGCAAAATGCGGCATTTTAAAAAATTTCATGCAGATGCGGCATTCATGCAGCATGCAAGCATTAATGCAACATGCATGTATGCAAAAATTTTTTTCTACTGTATTTTCGCGAAATAATGCGCAGAATGTAATTTCGTATTTTGGCCTAAATTACGCTTAATTCGGGCCAAATTTCGAAATAATGCTCCTGCGTGAAAATACGGTTAATTAGTGCTACTGTGACATTGATCATTCCAAATTGCGATCAATTATTTTATATAAAGCTCTAAAAAATAATGTGATTTTTGAAAAATAAAAAACGTAAAAGTAGCAAAAATAGTTTAAGATTCAGATAGTGATTGTACCCAATCAAAAATATGCTACCCAGGTTACCTGACGGATAACCTTTCGGATAACCCGGATGATCGATGGATATATCCAATGATTTAACTTCTCCTGTTTACATCATATGATCAAGTTATTATGCTTTAGCGCTTTTGATTAGTTATACAAATTATGGTCAAAATGTTAAGACTAATATATAGATAAGCAAGTTATGATCAGGAATGTCATCACAATTTAACAATTGTTTTATCTCGATATTATTCTCGCTCGGATTTCAAATTAACACTTTCTTTATTAGACATTATGAAGATACATTACGGGAGTAGTGCTCCACTTTATCACTTTCCTATTGCTCCTAATGACTCTATGTACACGTGAATACTCACATAATGAAGCATAGTTGAGAATCGCCAACGCTAAGGTGTGGCGTATTCTCCTATAAAACTATCACCAAACATCAGGGTTCCGGCCACAAATCCACCTTTTCCTAAATATCCTAATTCGACATTTCTTTTGCTAATTGCCTTCAGCAACTATTATCGGCTCCAATGGGGATAGAGAAAGGACCGGTGGCAATGACGACTGCTCCCACTGCAGCATCTCCATCAACTTTGCCAACAAACTTTGTTACTTCCCAAACCCCACTTCAGAAACCTATTTTAGTCGTTAGATCGTAAGGGGAACGAAGAGAGCAGTTAAACTAAAAAAAAGAAAAAATATTAGCAAAAAATTAGAGAATAAAAATAGCAACAGCAAATTTGTATAAAAAACACTTAGAAATGAACTTATAAGAAGCTTATTTTTATTGACCAGGACGGCAAAGAGACTATGTTTTATGTTTTAAATAAATAATATTCGCGTCATACTTTTAATAAAGTAGCAAGTTAGAGCCCACGCTTATGGTGCGGTGCATTCAACTCGTTACATACAATATAAATTTATTTTTTTTTACAATAGCGAGTTTGAGCCCATGCTAATGTGGATGTGCGGCACCTTCAACTTGGTACACACACCAAAATAAAGTAGCGGGTTCGAGCCCACGCTATGGTGCGGCACATTCAACTCATTATGCATAACAACAAGCAGGACGCTAGGTGCAATAAATGAGAGGGCGGAAGGACTGGGGCCAGCTTATAATCGGGCATCGAAGAGAACAAGTGACAAGACAAGTGAAGTAAGAAAGCACTAAGATTCACCATATACTCCCACATGTATCTTTATAATCTCTTGTCATATGCATACGTACTATAATTTCTATCACATGCAAATCCATAATTTCTGTTGTATACAATCATATGCTACTCAATTTCATATAAGCCACAAATCAGGTTATCCTCGCAATAATAACCCTAGCGTGACTATTGTCAACGCATAGGGCTGGTAGTTTTTAATGATCCCACACAGTAAACTATGATATACCCAACAGATAGCCCAACCCGGATAGCCTAACCCGGATATTCAGATTTTTACGATCTGGGATATTATCCAGATATACATACCCAGTTAGCTGTGATTATAACCCAGATATCTGAATCATATGCAGATAACCGGATAGTACCCGATCCGGTACAGACACTACAGCAGATGTTCTATTGGTCCATGAATTTACAGTCTTTGCACTAACCAAAAATTAGTTCTTATCTTAAGTGCACCTTTATATTATTTGTCAGATAAAATTTTTTATGGTCAAAATGCAGCATTTTAAAAAATTTCATGCAGCATGCAGCATTCATGCAAATGCATGCAGCCATGCAATCATGCAAAAGTGCCCATCTCTAGTTATTTCTATCATCATCAATTTTCTATTATTGATTTAAAAAAAAAAATGTAATATTAAATTTCCAACCATTTTTATTAATAGCTCAAAGCTGTAAAATTTTGAGCTATTAATAGTTTTTCAAAATCTCAGATTTTTCCCTGACCTTAGATTTGTTTCAATTGTTCTTATACCATCTAACCAGGTTGCCATAGATTAATGTTGCGGGCGAAACCCAAATATTTCGCCAAATCGAATCCGAAATTCGGGCGATAATAGTTTCGCCAAACATGCAAATTTCCGAAATTTCTGATAAAATTCATAATTGCCCATATTATAGGCTCAATCCGAAGAGCCCAAAATTGTCTGAGGCTATAATTGGTCATGTTCAAAAACATGATCCAACTATGTGAGGTTTATAATTCTGTAATTGATATGTTGATTCGATATTCGCATCTTCGCTACTCAGTTCAACTATTAAACTAATATCAGTATTGAGAGTTCATCAGATTTGATAACATTATAACCAATTAGATTCATACGTTAAACTGATCCTGTCAAAGCTGATAACCTGTCAAATCTATTAAAAAGTTAATCTGCCACGTCTGCTTTGATGAAAATGACCCAAGAAACAAAAGAAAAAATGAAAAAGACAATCAATCTAATCAGCAACTAATTATTATTGCCGTAGTAACCTTAATAGTCCTCTTTCTTCTTCTGAATCAAAAATCCGAGCAGCCCTGCATCAATACGATGAATATAATTATTAACATAAAACCCCAAGAAATCAAACAAGCCATTGGCCAACAAAATGAAAAATTAGAGAATAAAGTCCAAGAACTTTGAACCAATTTCAGTGCTATATGAATCTATTAGCTTATAATATTTTCAAATCTGATAACTCTCAATACCGACAAATTGTGGACTAAACTAATTAAATCAAATGTTATTTAGGGAAGTCATTAATTGCAGATTTTTTATAGGC
This sequence comes from Gigaspora rosea, assembly GCA_003550325.1. Taxonomy (NCBI): domain Eukaryota; kingdom Fungi; phylum Glomeromycota; class Glomeromycetes; order Diversisporales; family Gigasporaceae; genus Gigaspora; species Gigaspora rosea. Next base: position 99,814 of record QKWP01000244.1, read on the forward strand.
CATATATTTAAATATTAAAATTTACATTTTTTGACACAAGTATCTGACAAAAGTATATATAATTTTTTTTAAAAATTGAAGCTCTTAATTAGCTCTATATGGTAATAGAGCTATTTTTTAAATAAAATTTTTTAAAAATTTTGTAAACAATTAATTAAATAATTAATATTTAATATTTATGTAAATTGAATAATTTTAATAAACCATTGAAAAAAGTAGCTCTATTATCATGTAGAGCTAGATAAGAGCTTCAAGTTAAAAAAAATTATGTTAGATCTTGTGCCAATAAATGTAAATAATTATTTTACGACAGGGTGAAACCTGAGTTGTGAAATAGTGAAACCTGCTATGATCATCACATGAGGATGAAATCCACTTTTATATAATAAAAAACATAAGAAAACGCGGGTTTCACCCTAACCTGATCTACAAAGCAGATTTCACTATTTCGCAACTCAGGTTTCACCCTGTTCTACTATTTTTTTTAATTATAAGATGCGCATATAAATCTATATCGAATATTACTGAAATCGTGTTTGTCAAAATTTAGCTATTAATAAATCTGAAATTAATGACCTTCATATATGTATTACCCTAAATAATGTTTGATTTAAATAGTGAAAGAGGTAATCAGATTTGAAACCTTAGCGGAAACAGGTAGATGAAGTTTTTTTTAGATCCAACAGGTTATCGACTTTGATAGAATCGGGAATTCAACAGTTTTGAAATATGCTTTTCAAATTGATATAAAAAATAGATTTGAATTTCGGATAATATTAGAAATATCGGAAGTATTGGATTTTGTCAGATTTATATCGGATTTTCATCTCAGTTTCGGAATTTGGAATTTTTATTTCAGATCACCTTATTAAATCTGAATTATTTCGGAACCAAAAAACAATTTCGCCCGCAACATTACTATAGATACTGTTGTCGATTCATTTTCATTAATCGTTTGCAAATTCTTCAATTTATCTTATAGAATCTACTAGATAAAATTTTCATAACCCTTTGCACCTCTTTGAAGTTCTTTTATATATTTATCAAGTTTTTATTTTTACTAGTCCACTCTTGATTCTCATAATTGACACCAGGCTGGATAAAGGTAATGTTGCTTACACACTGTACATGTTCCGTAAAGATTATATCTTTACATGAAACATCATTTATTAAATTTTATTAATTCCGTTAATCTTATTTGTTTATCTTGTAATGAAATAACAAATAATACATAATAAATTAATACTATCCTTTAGTTTGTACTATTTCACAGCCAAATTTGCCTGTATAATTACTATAAATATACCTCTGATCTATTTTTTTAATTATTTAAATAAAATTTGGTATTATAATTTTTAATAACAAAGATTATATTTTTGAATTATTTAAATTTATATTATAAGACAAAAAGTTTATGTTGCTTATAAGCTGAAAATATTAAATTTTAAAGAAATTTTTTAACCAAAAAAATATTTTACAATATCTTGGTGAATTCTTTAAATATTGGTTTTAAAAATATAGTTTCTAATACAATATTGTAGTTTATATAAAGGATGACAACTTTCATTATTTGACTTTATATGATTTACTTGTAAAAATTAAGACTTGTATTAGAAGTGAAAATTTTTTTTATAGACCGGAACATATAAAATTTGAGAAAACCTAAAGAAAAATTTCTATAGTAAAAGTTCCAAAACAAAAACTTTAAACTTTTATTACACCAAAGTTTTTTAATAATTTTAAAAAAATTTTATAATAAAGTTGATAAAACAGAACTAATATTATATTTTTTACTTAGAAAGTATATAGCTAAAATTAATATTTAAGGTTTTATTTAAAAAATTTAAAATTTTATAATTTTCGCAAGCAAATATGCCTATAACAAATTAAGAGATAACTTATTAACCTTTTAATTAAATTTATCAGTGATATCGTAAACTAATAGTGGTAAATGCTGGTATGAAATATATTTCTTAATGAATATTAAATTCATAAATGAACCCTAATGCTTACTCCCTTTAATATGTAATGCAATAAATATAATTAGAATATAATATATGATAGTATTTATTGATTTTATAAATTAACTTTACAATAATCTCCTAATGAATAAATCTATTGGATCAGAATAATGATTAAAACTAAATAAAGATATAATATGTTCACCTGATCATAATCAAAGTTATTCTTTCACCCACATAATTAAAAATGGTCATAAAGATTTTAACGCAAGATGTGATAAGCAAAAGGAGTAGAATTATCTCATATTTAATGGCAAAAACATAATTATAATAAATGGCCTATTTAAGTAATATTAAAAATATGATATTAAATAGTGAGTTAAAAAAAAACAAAAATTTCAATAAATAAATGTAGAGTCATTAATGCCTTTAATTCAAATAGATCTCATTAATCTGGTATTACTCATAATTTCATAAAGATAAATAGAACACCATGTATATTTACTTACTTGAATAATGATCTGTGGAATATTTCTGAGAAAAATATCAAACAATGCACCCCACATAATCACATCACCAAATATACCTCTAAATAATATGGGCATAAATATATTAAATGCAACTATTTGCTTATATTTTTTAGTGAATATAGATACATCTTCGAAAATTGTCAAATATTCATAATTTGTTGTTGCCAAAATAATAAGTATTATAACTAAACTTCGATATTCCATAACCTATTTTTTAAATTCTTTTCTAATATTGTAGCCTTTGACGTATATTTATAATATTGGAGCCTTTGATGTAAATGTGATAGGTTGCTATGTAATAGTTTATAAATATTGAAGCACCCAGAAATAGTGTACTTTAATCCGTGGTTTGTTTTTTAAAAGATAAAGGTTGACAATAATTTAATCATAATTTTAATGCCAATAGAAATAAAATTATTCAGTAAAATTACCTTGCAAAATTAAGCCCTGGTACATTTTCAGAATAATACGCAACAAAGAGAATTGAAAGAATAAAATTAGGGATGATAATTCCAAGCCTTAATATTGCAGAACTTATTGCCTCAAAATATTCTGATTTTAACTTTTTTAAACAAAAATCATATAAATATTTACAACAAAAAACTTTTAAAAAAATATCTGATAAATTATATTTACCTTATATAATTAAGTATATGAGATAATAAATTTAATATTATAAAAATCACAACTGTTACAATTATTTTCATTCTGGATTCATCCCATATCCTCTTTACAATTTAGAAATTAGTTGAGCAATTAAATTTTCAGCTTTTTTTAACATTTAATTAGCTCACCAATTGATTTAAACTCGTAAGTTTTGTCTAAATCATTTGTAAAATTAAAAGAAAAAGCAGTGATATTCTTATAAGTGATAATAGTAGATAAATCTGATACAACATTTTTATCTATATTGATTTGTATAAAGATTCATTTATTGATTTTCTTGAATGTCCAATTTGAATTTGAACTGGTGTTTCGAATTGGCACTTTATCAACAAGGTCTTGCTATAAATTTCTACGATATTCTGCTTGTTCAGATTTATTTTTTTTATAAATGTTTCGGAGACATTTAGAGTGAGACAGATGAATCCAAAAACAGTCTCATCTATAAGGAAATTTGTGAAAAGTGTGGAATAATATTCAATTCGCATAAATATAATGTTTAATATGCATTATCTGAATTTTTTGCTATACTACTACCATCTAGGTGGTTTAAAATGAAATAAGTAATAACTTTTTAAAAAGAAATTTAAAAGATAATTAAAAGATCATCTGATTTAAGATTCCGACTTAAACTATTTGCAGATTCATTATTAATAGTGAAAAAATTATTATATATTTCCATGTAATATTGTTCGTCAGGTTCATTGAATGTGCTGCTAATAACTTTTATTGTAATTGTTGTCATATTTGAGCTACTGTTTCTATTGATTTTGCAGAAATCATCCATTTTCTCCGAAATTCTTTGTCTAACATGGTCATCAAAAGTTTTACGGATAGTGATATCACCATTTAACAAGGATGGATTCAATGGAGAGGGTAATAATAAGGTTATCTGTTTGCGATTTACTGTCATTACCAAAATTTGCACGAGGATTACTATCGATTTTTATCAGTTATTGAATAGTAATCGATTTAAATCCCCCTGACGATGACTATCAATTAAGATAATAATCGATAATAATCGATATATATCAGATTTAAAAAATCACAATTATTATCGTTTAATAACGAATATTGTTTAATAACGAATAATGATTCTAATCGATTTTTTCTAATTGTACCAATATCAATACTATTATACTCGCAGACAAATGCAATTTAAATTTTATTAATTAAAAAGAAATACATATCGCTAAGTTACATACAACGAATATGACTAATTAAAACTAAACTAATCAGCATAATTATCAACCCCAAACAAATCATCCATTTCTTCTTGCGAAAAACCCTGAGAAGAAGTCCTAGATATCCTAGATTCTCTAGATTCTGATTCAGAAGTATTTTGCCATGAATCAGAGGGATGCCGAACCTCTGATTCATTGTTCATAATCATTGATTCATTGTTCATAATTATTACAGACAAATTATACGATGGACCACCGTTATTAAAATTGTTCTATATTTATTAAAACGTTAGTTTGTTTAAAATAATGTACAATAAAAGAAATAAAGAAAATGACAAATATATACCGTATGTGTCCGAAATTAAGCTACCTTTTTTGGCCAAAAAATTACACAAAAAATCATAAAGTAGCTTATTTTCGAAATATAGCATTTTTTGAAAAAATTGAAAAACTTACTAATAAAAACTTATCCAAATAATATCAAATTTTTATTAGGTGTATTTTGATGCGCTAAACAACTTTACTTAATCGACTTTTTGAAGTTTACTTAGTAGAAAAAAAAGTTTTATATGTAGCAACTGCTAACGAATTTTTTGAAATTTTTAAAAAAAATCAGGTGATAGCTTATTTTAGGTAGTAGCTTATTTTCGGACATATACGGTACAAGATACTTCTCTATATGAAGTTTCATATTTTTCTCGTCGTATATAATACTCTTGGATTTTGGATTTAAGAATATGTCGCATACCACTAGTGCAAAAGCGCAGTGTTCACTTGTTAGGGTGGGAACTGCAACTTCTGAAAATACAGCCCTTGCTTTCACAGAGATCCAAAGCACATTTTCACTGTTTGTTTCAAACAATAAACGATGACACACAGCTATCTTTGGACTTTTTTTCCATTTTACAATTATGGGGGCCTTGACGCTTTTCAAGAAGGGCAACCGTTCTGAGCCAAAAACTTTTCACATTGCCGACCTAACGCTCTGCAACGCTGCACCTTGATAATTCTTCATTTTTGCGAGAAGCTATTATCACAAATTTATTAAGTTAAAATAATTAAAATAGCAATTAATAATATCATAATGAAAAGATACAAATATTAATTGTTATCGTTAGTGATCGATAAAATAACAATATTAAAAAAAATATATGGGCGGCCAAAAGTAGAAACCAAGGAAATTGCTTCTAAGTAAATTTTTTCTAGACTTTAAATTAAAATATCTTACCAACTATTAAACCAAACTTGATAAAATTTTTTTTATTTTAATTTTATATAGTTATAATAAAAAAAATTATTAGATTTGGTTTAATAGTTGTTAAGATATTTTAATTTAAAGTTTTAAAAAAACTTATTAAAAACAATTTCCTTGGTTTTACTTTTGACCGCCCATATTATCGATTAATGACGTACCACACTACTCTATTCACCATGAAAACAGTTTGTATACTGGTTTGAACTCATACTACGCATGAAGTCGAGAAGTTTTTCCTCAAGGTAATTCTTCAATGCCTCCTTCAGGACACTCTGGTTTGGGTAAACATGCTTTGAAAATAACTGCTTTACAACGCCATTATATATCCCCTTTAAAATAAAAAAACAAAACAAAAAACATTTACAATGAATATATTCGATATAAAAAAATATATATTTAGAAAGAAATTCACTTACGTCCATCACTTGAAGGGAGAGTTCATTCTCTTGCTCATCTTGCTTTCTCTTTAGTTCAGTTTTTATTTCTTTAACATCTTCAGTGAGCCATTTGAGTAATAAGTACAGTTGCTGATTTTGGGTGTAAAGCCTTCCAAGCTCTTGGTGGTAGTGGTGGTGGTGACAGGCTTGTTTTTTTTTTGTTTTATAAAAAAAAAAAAATTTTTCATTAATAATAAAAAAAAAAAAAAAAAAAGGTTTCTATTCGAAGAACAACAAAAACAAAAAAAAAGGCTTATATATTATACCATCATGGTTACGTGGTAGATCTTGATTGGTTGATCTCTCATGTGATCCAACTGGATCAGATGAGAAACAATTTCCATCGTTATCTGGTGATAAATGACAAGACTGGGATTCATAATGAGAAGGTGAGAGTGCTTGAGAAAGTTGACATGATTGTTAATAAGATTGTCGACGAGAGGGTTGGCGAGAGTGTTGTTGAGATGTTTGTTGTTGGCGACTTTTTCCACTCATTTTGGAGAAAATGCTTTGTACGCTTAAAATACTTTCCGATGGATCTGAATCATAATCATAGATGGAATTATATGGTGTATTAGAAACCAATTGAGGACGAAAAGTATGAGGTGTTTGTTGAGGGGCATTATTGGGCGTTTGTTGAGGATAAGCGGAATTATATAGTAGATAGTTGAAAACGAAAAGTATGGGGTGTTTGTTGAGGATTATAGTCATTATAAGGAACCAATTGAGAACGAACATTTTGAGATGGTTGTGGTTATTTAGGGTCGGTATTATATGGTTGAAAACGAAAAGTATGGGGTGTTTGTTGAGGAGGAACCGATTGAGAACGAACATTTTGAGATAGTTGTAGTTGTTGTTTAGAGTCAGTATTATATGGTTGAAAACAAAAAATATGAGATATTTGTTGAGGATTATAATCATCATAAGGAACTGATTGAGAACGAACATTTTGAGATAGTTGTTTAGGGTCATATAGTACATAAAAAACTGATCGAGAATGAACAGTTCGAGGTTGTTCGTTATTATGTGGTATATTAGGAGCAGTGGAAAGTGAGTTTTTTGTGTTTTTTATTTTTCCAATATTACAAAAAAGAAATTTCAATTACCTTCAAACGCAAGAAATCTATTGTATTTATATAATTGTAAAGGCTTTCGTAAGCAGGGGAAAAAAAATTAAAACCTAATGATGAAATACATACCGGAAGAAAACGTAATGAAAAAAAATTTGAAAAATACTTATCTTATTTGTAAGCAGGAAAAAAGTTAATGTCAAACATAATGAAAAAAAAAATTGAAAGATACTTATCTCATTGTAAGCAGAGAAAAAAAAATAAAAAAATAAAACGTAATGATGAAAAACGTACTGATTGAAAAAAAATTTGAATGATGAAAACGCTTTTGATCATTATACTTGTAATGACAATATTCTAGATTTATCGCATGGCTGAGTTTTTTGTATATTGCTGAATGAGAAAACCCGAGTAACATCGGGCTTTCAATTATATTTCGTAACAGACATAATCGATTTAATTTATTAGGTAATAAATTGAATCGATTATGTCCGTTACAAAAGATAATTAAAAGCCCGATGCCGCTCGGGTTTTTCTTTGGTGCACATGTTAGGTCACGCATTAATATGATGCTAGTTGTTTACTAGCGCATGAAATTGGTTTGAAAAATAAAGTTTCTTTGGCGCACATGTTAGGTCATGCATTAATATGACGCTAGTTGTTTACTAGCGTATGAAATTGTTTTGAAAATAAAGTTAAATTGATTTAAATCAATATAAATAGATATAAATTAATACAAACAGATACAAAGCAAATTCTCTGAATATTATTCTTTAGATATTCTTACAGACTTTATAATTGATAATCGCTTTAATTCAATATTCTTTTTTTTTTTTTTTTATCATTTGTCATTTACTCTTCTCTTTTAAATCTGAGGAACAGAATCCAGACTAGGTTCCAGTGTTCTAGTGTCCTTTTATTTTCTCATTTTATCTCTTTCTCCTTCGCTTGATTTCACTTAATATGGCTTAATATCGCTTATTTTCGGTTTCATCTTTCACCTTTCGATCTCTCTATTCTATTATTCATTTTTATTCACTCAATTCACTTTTATTTCTTTTTCTATTCTCTCATTTGCTTTTTTCTTTATTTTCTTACGTTTATTTTGCTTTCTTTTGCTTTCATATTTTCGTTCTCTTTTGTTTTTTCGTCTTTTAACCATTCTTATTCGCTTTTCCTCTCTTTCTCTTATTTGCTTTCTTTTCCCTATTTCTTCTATTTTCTTTTGCTTTTTTACTTTCTTTCTCTTCATTTTTTCTCTTTTTCTGTTTCTCTATTTTTTTTCAAAATGTGTTGGCAATGTCCTTATTGTCCTCGTGATTTTTCAAAATCTAGTTCATTATCTTAACACATTTCTCAAAGTCATCCCTATACTAATGACAAGGCAAGTCAAACTGATTCTGATGAGCAAGTGAATGCTAGCATTTATAATCTTCCAGATTATAGTTCTAGTTACGATTCTTATACAGATGAATCTTTTATAATATATGGGGTAAATTAGTAATAATTTGTTAATAAAGTTTTAAAACGATAATTAATGATTATACTTAAATAAGGACAAAGTTATGTCAGATTCTGAGTTAGATTCTTCTATGCAAACAGAAAATAACTATGATGTAAATTCTATAACATATAAAGTTAGTTGCATTATAAATGCTATTATAAGTTATTAAACGTTATATAATAATTGTATGTTAGAACGAAGACGTATCAGTATCACCTTATTCTGATATGGAAACAGAGCATCTTTTAGCAGATTCTGAGTCTTCTTTTATACCTATCGAAATTGATCCAAAAGACTACAAAGGTGCTTCACCTGATAATGCAATTCATGATCTTCTACATTCATATGAAGTTAATTGGCCCAACGATGCATATCATGAATTTATGGAAATTATTAGTAAACATCAACTGTCTAATTCGGTTGGTGATGCTTTTATAAAATTTTTCAATAAGCATTCAAATCTGGATGTTTTGCCTCTCCTTCCAACAACAAAGTTTGGAAAGGAATTTCTGAATAATTCAACAATCCCTCACATGACATTCAAAGAAATTCCTATTATAACGTTTCAAGGCGTTAATTATACGTTTTACTATCGATCATTAATAAAGACAATAAAGTCTTTATTAATGATCGATAGTATAAATCAGCAATTGGTTCTTAAATTTGAAAATAAAAGGGTATAAGAAATAACGTAGAGTGCCGTATCTTTGAAGAGCAATATAATTGCCTCTGGTAGGAACAAGAAGAATCGTTATTACTTCTTGGTCAACGATTACTATCGATAATTCTTTATTCCGATGCAACGGACCATATGGGGAAATCTTCCAGACACCCTATATTTTTATCCTTAGGTAACATTAGTGTTTGGAATCGGTTTTATTTTCATATTATAAAATCGGTTTTAATCAAATAAAATCGATTTCAAACTCTAGGTAACATACCCAACTCCCAGCGAAACAAGCCAGAATTTAAAGCTTTAATCAGGTACCTACCTATCTTAAAAGCTAAAGATTTCACAACAAAAAATTCTAAAGAATTCAAAAATTATGAAGAAAAGTCTTTCATGAATGCTTAAGGATTTTGCTCAAGCCCATTGCTAATAGTCCGGAGCTTAATTTCGTCGTTCGTAGTAACTTAATAACATTTGTTCCACGAATTTCAATGTTATTAGCAGATTTGCTTGAGGCCAGTAAGATGGCTAACGTTTACCAGTCATCTGCATCAAGAAGTCCTTGTTATTCGTGTTTAGTATTGAGGGATGACTTGAATAATATTAACTTGACTAATGTATCGTCAAGAACACCTAATTATATGAAAAAAGTTATAGAGGACGGTGAAAAACATTATTATTCAATTCATCCTGAACCAATTGCATTTTGGGAAATAAGGTATAAATTAAAGTTAATTAGGTTTATTAGCATAAGTAAACTAATAAATGCATTGTTATTATTATTATTATTATTATTATTATTATTATTTATAAGTAAATGCTTTTTTTTTAGCAACTTTAATAAATACAAGGCTATCGTTCCTGATTGAATGCATACCTTAGATCTTGGTCTCTTTAAGTATATGCTCGACTATACTAAAGAACTTTTAAACGACCAGTGTGGAAGACAAGTGATGCAAATCTTTGAGCAGCGATTAACGCTAATTCCTAGGCATGAGGGCCTCAAAATATTGAAAAATATATCTGAAATAACATGCATGACAGCAGATGCATTAAGAAATTTATTGAAAGTAATAATTTTTGCGCTTGACACTTATATAAAGATTATAGGAAGCCAGGAATTAGTAATGAATGGTTATGCCACGTACATTACAAATTTCTTCAGATGTACATTGCATCACGAGAAGAATCGTTTACTGACGATTCTTTAAATCAATTACAGGTATAAAACAAATAAGATTTTTGCTAACAAAATCACCCTTCAGGACTATGTAATTCATAGTTCCGAAGGTTGATTTTGTTAGCAAAAATCCCAAATACATAGCTTTTTACAAATATTCAAATATTAACGATTAATTTACAGGAATTAATTGTGGATTGGGCCCAAGAATTCGTTAAAATATTTTCTAAATATTCAAAAAGTGGGCTACAATTGCCAAAGCTTCATTCTTGGTGCTATCACATAGTACCTGCAATTAGAAAATATAGGTCAATAAATAGTATGACCACTGAAACTTATGAAACACTTCATAAGGAATATGTGAAAATACCTTATCGAATGTCGAACAAGAAAGACTATATGAAACAAATATTGAATGCAGTACATTTTAAATATAGTAAATCAGCATTGGCATTGGACATATGTTCAATGCCAACATTGTTTAGTAGATAATTCCTATGTATAGCTAATAATCGATTATTGTTAGATTAAACAGAAAAAACTCACTGAAAAAGAAGTCCCTAAAAAATATCGCTAAATGAAAAAGTTTGGAAACTTCTATGTGCTTTAACGTTAAGGTCAGAAGAACTGGAAGATTTCCTTCAGAAAAATATAAATAATTTGGACCTGTTACAAGCAGAAGGCTTTCAAAACCTACTAACTGGCCTTGATGATTTTTTCGAAGTGAAATCAACTGTGTTTCTTGACGAAGATAATCGTATAGAAATATTTTCTTCTGTATCTTTAGAAAGTACTGATATAATTTGTGCTACATCAAATTTTCATGGAAAGCCAATGTTTACTAACGTTACAGTAAGTGTACCTGATAATCAAGGAAATGAATTAAATTGGTATGGCTTAGTAAGTATCAGTTTCGATTTACACATATTCTAACGCTTTTAACAATAAATAACGATAATAACGGCTATAATCGACGAAGTTAGGAAATATTCTCTAATTTCGTGAGTAATATATACTAATGCATATAAAAAATATCATTTATAAGATTCTGTTAATACTTAAGTTTTACCAAGCAATAGACAAAGATTCATTAGAACTCACTCTTGTTCGTTGGTATGATGAAGTTGGTGAATTATGAGGATGTCCTAAATTGAAATTAATTAATCAATACTGTTGTATATCTATAGATAGTATTGATAGAACTGTACATATAGTTGCAAGATTTGAAAAAACAAATGAATATTTGATGAACAGTTTTATGTTCTAATATTTAACGTGTATATTTATATTTAAAGGTATATCTAATATTTAAAGTGTCCAAATTAGCATCACGAAATTTTAACCCGATAAACATCGATATATAACGAAAAAATGATATATATCGATTAAGATATAACGATATAAATCGATAGTGCAGTTGTAAAACGATAGAAATCAATAATCGATAATTATTAATTAACAGATATAAATCGTTACGCATCCGCAATCGATTATTATCGAATTGATTCAAGTCGATACATAACGATTAATCGTTACCAATCATTTAAAATTTGAACTTAACAAATTTTTGGATTTACATTTTTATCGTTACATTTGTAACACATTACGAAGACCTATGATCTACATCGTACCAGATAATCTACCTTCACTTTATCTCTCGCTTTAATTTATTTAACTTAATACTTTAATTACTTAACATTACACATCGATATGATTTTATATAAATACCATTTTTTAGAGCTCATGATTTAGATATATGCTTTAAATATTAAAACATAAAAATGTTCACTAAATATTCGTTTGTTTTACCAAAACTTGCAACTATATGTATAGTTCTATCTACACTTTCTATAGATATACAACTGTAATGCTTAATCAATCGTAATTTCGGACATTTCCATAATTCACCATCTTTCTCGTACCAACGAACAAGAGTGAGCTCTAATGGTTCTTTGTCTACTGCTTGGTAAAACTTGAATATTAGCAGTACCTTTTAATAATAATTATATATTATTCACATAGATAATAAGAAAATTTTCCAACTTCATGATTTATATCGCTTATAAGCATCATTACCATTATTTTCTTATTATCATTATTTATCGAAATGCGTATTAAAATCACAAACAATTAATGTAATCAATACTTACCAAGCCATACCAATTTTATCTTTTTCTCCATCGTTAGCACTTACTACAACATTAGAAAACATTGGCTTTCTGTGAAAATTTAAAGTAGCATAAATTATATCAGTACTTTCTAAGGCTGCAGAAGAAAATAAACTAAAAAATATTTATAACAACTTATATCATATGTCATAAGAACTTCATTAAAGTCATTTTCTGTTTCCCAAAGAGGATCAAATCCAGGCATAGGCGATGCTGGTATAACTTCGGACTAAATTAAATACAATCGTTTACTAACGATTTAAAACTTTATTAACAATTTATTGTAAATGCTCGAAATAGTTGGCGTGTTATTTCAAATTTTAAACTAAGTTTACTGTAATTTAGTTCAAAATTCGAAATAATGCCCATGCCTGCTATTTCGAGAATTTACAGAATTACTAATTTACCACATCAATTATAGAAGAGTTATTAGAGTCATATTCTGAAGACGAATTATAATGAAGGCTATAGTCTGGAAGCTCCCAAATATTATCATCCAATTGCTTATCAGAAACTGATTGGTTAGTCATATTTTGAAGATAAGGATGAGTTTTTGAAATATGTTGTGCTAATGCGTTAGATTTTGTAAACTGCCGATCACAATATTCACACTGTCAACGCATTTTTGAAAAAAGAAAAATAAAAGAATAGCGAAAAGAATAAGTTAATAGTGAAGTAAAGAATAACAAAAAAGAAGTATTAAACAAATTTGGTTTGTATTGATATAAATCAATATAATCGGTTTAAGCGATTTATTTTTTATTTCATTAAAACAATAACACGTGCAAAACTAACTTTACATTTATGATACGGTAAAAAATATGTAATATCATGCGATAAATCTTAGCAAAAAATTATGTATTATAACAGATAAATCTCAGTTAAGCGATAAAACTCAGAAAATAATCATTATAAGTACCATGACGAAACAACAAATGAGATAAGTATTCTTATAATATTGTTATTCACTACTTTACGATTTTCGTCATTAAATTTTAATTTTTATAAATATAACGGATTTTTAGTATAAAGGTAAAGACAAATTTTGCATTTTGAAAATTTGAAAATTTTGAATAATGAAAAAAACCCAAGAAACTTATCATCTTTTTCTCGTACTTGTTCGCTTCCTATTGAAATACTACTTAATATCATTGACCCTTTTATTAACCCTCAACAACTATATATTATCGTTAACCCTCAACAACCATCTAATACCGTTAACCCACAACAACCATCTAATACCATTAACCCATAACAACCATCTAATACCATTAACCCACAACAACCATCTAATACCGTTAACCTTCAACAAACATCAAATAATATTAACTCTCAACAACTATATATTATCATTGACGTTGACCATCAACAACCATCTAATACCGCTTACCTTCAACAACCATCAATATCAAATAATATTAACTCTCAACAACCATATGTTATCATTGACGTTGACTATCAGCAACTATCTAATACTGCTTACCTTAAACAACCATCTAATACCGCTTACCTTCGGCAACCATCTAATGCTACTTCTTCTCAACGACTATCTAGTTTTTATTGATTTAAATCGGATATTCCTAATGTATTACATAATACTGTTGACCCGAATATATATGATGATGATTCGTCTGATTCATCTAAAGGCAGTGTTGTTACTTGGACGTGTCTATACTATGTTTTTTGTCCAATATCCAAGATTGTTCAAAATCGTCCAAGCCTATGTTCCATTTTTAACCAATCAATAAAGCAATTTAAAAAAATATATAATTATATATTTTTTTAGATACTGGACTCATTGGTAAAAAAATTAAAATAGATTATTTTAATAAAATTTTAAGTAATTTTAATTTTAAAAAATGTCCAAAATGTCCAAAAAGTGTCCAAGTGACAACTCTGTCTAAAGGTATTTTAAGTACACAAAAAATTTTTCAAGAATGCATAGTAAAGATTGGCAACAACAACCATCCTGGCATCAAATTCTCCAACAATCTCACAATCAATCACATGAACAATCATCTCAACCACAATCTTACCATCACTCACAACCACAATCTTAATAACAATCTCACAATCTCCTCACTAACAATCTCGCCAATCTCCTCACCAACAATCTCGCCAACCTTCTTGTTCTCGTAATCAAAATTGATCGTTATTGCCGCAGCACTCACCTGAAACTAAATATAGAGGTAAATCACATAATCGAAGATCAGCCAATCAAAATGTAATATGTAATCGTGCTGGTAATTCCTATATATATCTTTTTTTTTCTTTGAATTGCATTAACAATTTTTTTTTTTGGTTTATTAAAAAAAAATAAATATGAAACAACAGGACGCGACAATTACTGCCATGAGGTCGACGAACTATTATTCAAGCAAAATTGTCAGATATACCTACTAATTAAACAACTCGGTGAGGATATGCGCGAAGTAAAGAATGAACTAAAGAAAAACCAGGAAGAACAAGACAACGATCTCACTCCCAGAGTGTTAGATGTAAGTATATGTTATCTGAAGAGGCTTAATTATATTGAATACTAATTGTTAAATTATAGGAAATTTATAATGCCATTGCAAAACGTTTATTTCTGCAACATGTTTACCCCACCCAAAGCGTTCTAAAGGAAACTTTGCAAAGTTATATGGAAAAAAAATTCCCTGACTACATATGCAGTTTAAGCGCCAGCCAATTTACAAATCGCTTTTATAGCGAATGGTGCAGTGCAGTACATTATTAGTCGTTAATAATTTATTATGCTTATTATCAGTTATTTCAATTATAATTACTTTTATAATTCATATTAATCGCTTTTATTTTATAACTTTGTCTTAATAAATAGCTTTTTGAAAAAATAAAGAATCATCGTGGTTCAATGCTACAACAAGTTAGAACGGCAATATGGAATGTTTTTGGTTCGGAACGGTTGCCAGCACTACAAAAAAATCATTTGGCAGCCACTATTGTAAAATGGAAGGAATGTCGGGAAATAAGCAATTGTCATCGTTTACTTTTTGAGCTTAAAACTGCTAATACGATTTGGGTTACCGCAATTGCAAGAGCTTCGTTTACGGAAGTTGCAGCACCTGTCTTAACTGACAAATACTGTGCTTTCACGCTCGCAGTATGTGATATAGTCTTGAATCCCAGATCTAAAGGTGTTGTATATTCCGACAAGCGTATAAAATGCCGTATTGCCAAGTATCTCGTAAGTATTTGTTATTCATTAAATTTAAATAACTTGTATAATATTAATGTTTAAATTAATTATAGGCCGATTATAATAATGGCGGCCCTTCATTTGATTCGAGTGAGTTGATTATTAACAATGAAACGACGGCTCCGTCCTGTGAAAAAGAAACACGACAAGCTTCTGATCTTGAAACTGGGTCCGCGTCTCAAGGTAGCGGTTCGATGCTTCTTTCGCAGGATGATCAGGATGCATTATTTTCCACTGGTCTTGATCCTGACAATTATAACTATTATGATGGTGATTATTGATAGGTTTAATTAGCTATCAATTTAGCGATTTTTATTGCATATTTTTCATATTCTCTATTTGTAATTATCTGTAATTAATAAAATTTAATTGTTTGTTTGATTTGCTAAAAAAAATATATGTTTAGTATTACTACTCATTTAATAAATATGAGCAATAAGTGATCGTATTAAATGTATTAATCATATTGGTGGTATTATTTAATACTATTAAAAAAAACTGATTAAAAACGTTAATTGATTTTAATCGTTTTTTTTAAAAACCGTTATACTATTCGGCTTGCAAATTTTGGTGATGTAAAGTATAATGCTAATTATCGATTAATAACGTACTAATTGATATATAGCGATTTTGATTAGTTCGATGATAATCGATAATTTGATCTACATTAATTACTTATCTATTTTCGTTATTAATCGATTTTTGATATACATCGATTTATAACAAGTTAATCAATGTGTAACATTTAATTTTAATCGATATAAATCGATTATGCGTTATAAATTGATATAAATCTACCTAATATATTTTGTGATAGTAGGTGGATAAACATTGTCTATTATATCTATATATACAGAATGTTTTCGCAGTCATGAAATGTAAATTTTAAGTGGTGTAATGAAAATAAAAATTTCATGTTCGAAATTAATATAATCATTCTACCTGGATTCATTTAACGAAATAATGTACAAAGACCAAGAGGTATGTATTATTATCATTTGTATAAGGTGCAGCAAGTAGAAAAGTACCATTAACCAAAACAACATTTGCACTAAACTTATTAGTAAGAAAAGGTCCTTGAAATTCTCCATCACGGCCATCTTTGTCAAAAATTTTAATGTAAGAATAAGAAATATTGGTTGAAGCATCTATCATGTACCTAACCTGCTACTGCTTTTTTCACGCTTAAACCATTTATATAAGCATAAGCAGGGATATCAGTAGAATTAAAGGAAGTGTCATTCATATTAATATTTGACAGTACACCTTTGATTTAAGGAAAATTTTCGAATATTGCAAAGTTTCGTCATTGTGGTTTACGATATGAACTATGCAAACATAATCAATTGAATTTGTTGTATTACAAGAAATTGAGCGAATTGTTTCGTCCATGTTCATTGGATAAATAAGAGAATCCTGCGTAGTGTTTTGTTTAAAGGGATATAAATAGCTTGCAGAATATTGTTCTCATGGAGTTTAAACACCATATAACCATTATCATTAGTAAACAATGCCGTGTTAAAGAGAGAATATTTTGGTGCTGATTGAATGTATCCACTTGTTTGCAGCTTCAATCTTCCAGATTTATCTTTATATGAATAAAAAAAAAGATTTCTTAATAATAATAAATATTGTTATTGTTAAATTTTAGAGGATAAATTACATTGAATATTGTTGCCAAAGATTCTAATTGTCCTTTTCGCCATATTCAAATCTAAGAAATCCTTTTGTATTTACATTTAACTGAATTGTTGAACCCTCATTATTAATTTGGCCAAACAGACAAGAGCTAGTAATTTTCGGATCATAACTAAGTTAATATATTGATATTAATAACTTGATAAATCATTGTTATACCTTTTTATTGTGCCATTCTAATCAATTAACACACCCCAATCTTCGTAGGTTTGATCATCTGTAAAGTTCAAATAATTTACTAGAATAAATTCCTTTCTTAAAGAATAAATTTTAATAGGATTTTATTCAACAAAAATTTTTAGGATCTATATTTAAATAAGCTAATAGGCGATCAATTTTATCAACTATGCCATTTGGATGAATAATTTTTATATGCAATATCTGCTCTAAACTTTGTCCTGAATAATCTAAGCAATGGTTTGGTGTTAGTGTTACAAGCCGTATTATATAAATGAGAATTGTTCCATTACCATAAGTTTGAATGCCCACAATAAAAGGTGGATTTTGAGTATAATTGGTGTTTGATTCATTCTCCGTGTAATTAAAGAATGTAAGATTCAGACTATTAGGGGATTGGAGTGGGAAGGGTTCGAGTTCATATATTTTCGACTCTGCTCTAAATTGCTAACCTGGATGGTGTTAAGAGCAAGAAAAAGAATAACCAAAATAATCATTGTGCTATATTATTAGATAATTTCATCGCGAATTATTTTATTACAGTATGACAAATTATAAAGTTTTTACATATTGTACGAGAAGTTAACATCTTTTTATATAGAAAATGCATATTATTAATAGCAATATCCTGCTTTACGGTAATTAATTGATTCTTTCCTAGGTGTGTTAACGATAATCCATACTGCTACTTGATCGGCTGAATAAGCAGCCGATCAAGTGGCTATACAGATTATCGTTAAAATGGCAACAGCCCTATCATCGCCCACAAAAAAATGTATCATAGCTTAAATCATAAATCATTAATAAATTACGCATGGTATGAGTAATTTGTTATTACTAAAAAAGCTTCATTGTTGATTTGATTCTATTTTTTTTTGTGGAGATGCTAGGGCTATCGTTATGTTAACTATTAATCTGTACTGCCATTTGATCAGGGGCTTACGTGGCAGATTATCGTTAACATGGCAACAGCCCACAAAAATGTGGCTTAAATCGTTGCTTCGTTATTGATTTATTGATTCTGATTTTTAACCATGGTGTGATTACATTTTTTTTTGTGGGAGATACTAGGGCTGTCGTTATGTTAATGATATTCTGTACTGCCTATTTGATCGGTGACTTACGTGAACGATCAAGTGGCTATGCAGATTTTCATTAACACATTCTAGAAAAGAATCCAATAATTCCCAATAAACCAGGATATTATTAATTAATCTTGTCCTCTTATATCAGTTGTTAAAAGCATCATAACCTTTAATAAGATTTACCAGAAGTTTTCTGTAAGTGAAAACAAAGAGTATGTTTACCAAATGTTCATTGATATTCATTCGTCTACAAATTCTAATATTGCCGTAATTGGGGGTTGCTTAAAACCAGGTACATCCGATTTTTCATTAAAATCAATTGATATTAGGATTAAATTGAGGATAGAGAAGGTAGTTTATGTATAGCAAAATTGCATTTCTGGCAGTTTGTTTAGATAGCTGTTTTTTATATTTTTCGTGTTTTTGGCTTTGTCATCTCGCTTTGGGTTATATATCAGATAATTTCGCGATGTACCTGGCTCTAAATGACCCCAGATACCACAGATCTGTGATAGCATAATCTGCTAGGGTGAGACATCAACTAAGTAATCAATACTATGTTAGCAAACTATGAAATTTTACATATCACAGATTTTATGTTATACAAACAGCTATAAATTTTTTACTAATACAAAAAAAAATTTTTCAAACCGATTCTACTTCTCGTCAAGGCATCAAATTACCTCGAAACTTTCACAAATTGCTTATAAAATGCTAAAAAATAAAACAATGTTAATAACTTTGTGTCAACGTGGGCATTCGTCTTATAGAATCTAATAGAATGTCTTTTTAATTTTATTGATTTAGAGTAAAAAAAAATACCTCAAAATCTTAAGTTAATATTTACTTAAAGCTTTCGCAAAAAATTCAATATTAAACCTTTGAGATAATTCTAATGAATGATCTTCGTTCAAAAAAATTCGAAAAATAAGTGCAGTTTTTGTCTAAATCTTTTAGAAATTTGTATATTTTTTGATATAAAAATAATATTCAATTTATTACTATTAATTTCGCTAATAAATCTGATTTTAATAAATCGATTAATGTTGCTAACATAGTTTTGATTACTTAGTTGATGTCTTACCCTAATAATCTGCATATAATTCAGATTTTACTACCAAGTATATGCGACAGCATATTTGCATATCAGGATGAATTTCGCATAATTAATGATTAAAATGCCCAGAATTAAAGATAGAGTGATATCAGTTTATCAATTTTCCTCACCAGTTTGCATTTGGTTGTATGAAACATAAATATTAGATTTGAAATATATTAAAATTTTGCAGAGAAATTTTTTTTTGTTAGGGTGCAAAAGACAATTTTTGTAAACATGATTCTTTTCGTAATTTTATATTACACAGATCCTGTGGTTTTATTGTTAAGTTACTGATGGGTTCAGTAATGATAATGATAAAATTTATAATGATAAATTTACAACTCTGGTGATCGTATATATCGCATATTTCTTTCTGATTCGCATAATCTGTAGCATAATATTAAAAAATTTATCACATAATTTGTATAATTCGAATTGTAAAGCAGCAGAATTTGGGGTCTGTCGCAGCAGAAAATGAGGATATTCCTATCCCTGCATCAGCACCAAAAATTCTCACGCTCACGTGATATGTGACAATTTATTTATGTTAGGGTTAGAGTTTAGTATTAGTAAAATTTTTATTAGGCGCAGTTAGATGGTTTCTTATGCTAATTTTCGAAAGCAAGCAATTTTCTCTAATTTTTCAAAAGCAAACGTTTTCTTGTTACGTAATAGCATATTTCAAAAATAAATAAGAGTTTAAAAAATCTTATTGAGGAGTTTCATTTCTACAATGTTGAATTATAAATCGAAAAAATAAAATATGATTCTCTGATTTTAACTTTGAAACCCCTAATGGGAATGTTTAGAGACTCCCTTTTGATAAAATAAGTAAAAATTTTTTTATTATGCAGATCAACAAATTATTTAATAATAAGTAAATAATAAAACTTCTGCTCAAATTACATACTAAATCTTCACTCAAAAATTACTTACTGAACTTTTGCTCAAATTACTTATTAAACCTTTGCACAAATTATTTTTTATATAACTTACTGAACCTTAGCTCAAATTACTTACTGAACATTCGCTCAAATTACTGAACCTTTGCTCAAACTACTTATTAAACTTTCATTTAAAAATTATTTTTTTTATATAACTTGCTGAACCTTTGCTCAAGTTGCTTACTAAATCTTTGCTTAAATTATTTATTAAACCTTCACTTAACTTATTTTTCTATATGTCTTACTAAACCTTTGCTCAAATTACTTATTATATAACTTACGAAACCTTCATTTAAGTTTTTGTTTTTTTTTTATATTACTCACTAAACCTAGTTTAAATTATTTTTTATATAACTTATTAAACTTTCGCTTAAATTTTTTTTTAAATAAATTATTAAACTTTCGCTTAGATTTTTTTTTTTATTTAGCTTAACAAATATTACTTAGGTATTTTATATATTAATATGCCTCCAAAGAGTACTTTCAAGCAAACTATTATAATTAAGCAAAAGAACTTGAAAAAAATCAGTAGATTTAATTGTTCTTTCATGTATAGCATATGCTCCGATTTTTGGAATTTATAAAAAAAGCTTATTTTTTTAAAACTTTAAAGCTAAATAATTTTTGACCTACTGGTCCATTTTAAATGATTTACTACCAAACTGTTCGTCTCTTTAAGACAATTCCAATGAGCTAAAAATCATAACAATCCAATCACAAGGGCATAAGAAAATATGCTATCAAATAGGTGACGCACCTGAAATTGGTTTGATATAGATCAAACCAATTTCAGTTGCGTCACCTATTTGATAGCATATTTTCTCATGACCCTGTGATTGGATTTTTATGATTTTGGGCTTGTTAGAATCGTCTCAAAGAAATGAACATTTTGGTAGTAAAATCATTTAAAATGGACCAGTAGATCAAAAATTATATAGCTTTAAAGTTTTAAAAAAATAAGCTTTTTTTTATAAATTCCAAAAATCGGAGCATATAGTAAGATATCGATCCAGTTCTATAGCTTGTATTAATTCCAATAGTTCGTTATCGATGTGAAATTTTAGGCATGTTAAACATAAAACGATATTAGAAACAGTATCGATTAAAAACGAAAATAATTTATAATAAGGTTTAAACATCACTTATTTGATAATAAATACGTCTTCTTATTTTATCAAAATAAGATTTACTAATTTTAATATTGACAATAATAATGTTATATAAAGTTGATACTGCATCTAGTTACTATTATTTTATATCTAATTTGCACATAACATTAAAGAAAAGGAATTAAAGAAGGGCTATATTTATTTGATTTACTAATTCTACTACAAATTTTTTTAACATTATATCAAACTTGTCCTAATAATTACGCAATAAAACATGAATAAATATGATATACAACCTTAAATTTGCCTATTAAAAACAAGCTATTTTCTTATTGTATTTTCATAGGAAAACTATTTCTTAGTTCTTTAAATAGTCGCTATCATTACTTTAATTGTCACGAATAAATTATAATCAATTATGCTGTATAGAGTCGCCTTTATGCACAAAAAAAACTTTTATTATCAGTTCTTTAGTTTTTTTTTAAAATGTTTTTATTATAATAAATAAAATATATTATTTTTTTTTGTTAAAAAAAAAAGTGAGTTAAATAATCTTTATCAACATATTCGCTAAAAGAATTTATGTATAAACAACGTACGAAAGTCAATAATAAATTGAGAAATTTTGAATTCCGGAGTGTCATCCAAACAGTATTACGAATGCTTCGTCTAAATCACAATTTAGATATGATCTTATTACTGTTATTTAAATTAAATATTTTTATTTCTAAGTTATACTTTTATAGTCAGAATATTTTTTTAAAACTTTATGACCTGAATATTACATGCAATCTAAATATTTTTTATTATACTAGCAATATAAATTTTAGATTTAAACTTTATAACCTGGACATATAGATATATAATTTTATAGAAATTGCTTGAAACTTTATAACTTTTATATATGTATAAATTTTTTTATAAGGAATTAAATAATAACAAGAAAATAATTGTTAATATTAACATTAATATAAATTTGTATAATAAATTTGTCAAGTTGTATAATATAAAAAGGACTTTACACATATCTATCTATATATATATAACTCAAAATATATAGTCATATTATTGCAATTTCATAAATTGAAAGATCATAGGTTTGTATTATACACCTAGAAATATATATTAATATTTATAATGAAATAAAACTTATTTAATTATTATATTATTTCAAAATTGTTATTTAACATTTGTAAAATAATTTTATACTTACGGCCTAATAATAATTTAATTATTTACAATTAATTAGATAAATTCATTTAATTATTATATTATTCCAAATTTGTTATTTAACATTTGTAAAATAATTTTATACTTACTAGCTAATAATAATTTAATTATTTACAATTGATTAGGTAAATTCATTTAATTATTATATTATTTCAAATTTGTTATCTAACATTTGTAAAATAATTTTATACTTACGGCCTAATAATAATTTAATTATTTACAATTGATTAGATAAAATTCGTTTAATTATTATATTATTTCAAATTTGTTATTTCATTTTTGGTAAATAATTTTATACTTACAGCCTAATAATAATTTAATTATTTACAATTGATTAGATAAATTCATTTAATTATTATATTATTTCAAATTTTTATTTAATATTTGGAAAATAATTTTATACTTACATCCTAATAATAATTTAATTATTTACAATTGATTAGATAAATTCATTTAATTATTATATTATTTCAAATTTGTTATTTAACATTTGTAAATAATTTTATACTTACGAACTAATAATAATTTAATTATTTACAATTGATTAGATAAATTCATTTAATTATTATATTATTTCAAATTTGTTATTTAACATTTGTAAATAATTTTATACTTACGAACTAATAATAATTTAATTATTTACAATTGATTAGATAAATTCATTTAATTATTATATTATTTCAAATTTGTTATTTCACATTTGTAAATAATTTTATACTTACGAACTAATAATAATTTAATTATTTACAATTGATTAGATAAATTCATTTAATTATTATATTATTTCAAATTTGTTATTTAACATTTGTAAAATAATTTTATACTTACTAGCTAATAATAATTTAATTATTTACAATTGATTAGATAAATTCATTTAATTATTATATTATTTCAAATTTGTTATTTAACATTTGTAAAATAATTTTATACTTACCAGCTAATAATAATTTAATTATTTACAATTGATTAGATAAATTCATTTAATTATTATATTATTTCAAATTTGTTATTTAACATTTGTAAAATAATTTTATACTTACTAGCTAATAATAATTTAATTATTTACAATTGATTAGATAAATTCATTTAATTATTATATTATTTCAAATTTGTTATTTAACATTTGTAAAATAATTTTATACTTACTAGCTAATAATAATTTAATTATTTACAATTGATTAGATAAATTCATTTAATTATTATATTATTTCAAATTTGTTATTTAACATTTGTAAAATAATTTTATACTTACTAGCTAATAATAATTTAATTATTTACAATTGATTAGATAAATTCATTTAATTATTATATTATTTCAAATTTGTTATTTAACATTTGTAAAATAATTTTATACTTACTAGCTAATAATAATTTAATTATTTACAATTGATTAGATAAATTCATTTAATTATTATATTATTTCAAATTTGTTATTTAACATTTGTAAAATAATTTTATACTTACTAGCTAATAATAATTTAATTATTTACAATTGATTAGATAAATTCATTTAATTATTATATTATTTCAAATTTGTTATTTAACATTTGTAAAATAATTTTATACTTACTAGCTAATAATAATTTAATTATTTACAATTGATTAGATAAATTCATTTAATTATTATATTATTTCAAATTTGTTATTTAACATTTGTAAAATAATTTTATACTTACTAGCTAATAATAATTTAATTATTTACAATTGATTAGATAAATTCATTTAATTATTATATTATTTCAAATTTGTTATTTAACATTTGTAAAATAATTTTATACTTACTAGCTAATAATAATTTAATTATTTACAATTGATTAGATAAATTCATTTAATTATTATATTATTTCAAATTTGTTATTTAACATTTGTAAAATAATTTTATACTTACTAGCTAATAATAATTTAATTATTTACAATTGATTAGATAAATTCATTTAATTATTATATTATTTCAAATTTGTTATTTAACATTTGTAAAATAATTTTATACTTACTAGCTAATAATAATTTAATTATTTACAATTGATTAGATAAATTCATTTAATTATTATATTATTTCAAATTTGTTATTTAACATTTGTAAAATAATTTTATACTTACTAGCTAATAATAATTTAATTATTTACAATTGATTAGATAAATTCATTTAATTATTATATTATTTCAAATTTGTTATTTAACATTTGTAAAATAATTTTATACTTACTAGCTAATAATAATTTAATTATTTACAATTGATTAGATAAATTCATTTAATTATTATATTATTTCAAATTTGTTATTTAACATTTGTAAAATAATTTTATACTTACTAGCTAATAATAATTTAATTATTTACAATTGATTAGATAAATTCATTTAATTATTATATTATTTCAAATTTGTTATTTAACATTTGTAAATAATTTTATACTTACGAACTAATAATAATTTAATTATTTACAATTGATTAGATAAATTCATTTAATTATTATATTATTTCAAAATTATTATTTCACATTTATAAAATACTTTTATACTTACCAGCTAATAATAATTTAATTATTTACAATTGATTAGATAAGTTCATTTAATTATTATATTATTTCAAATTTTGTCATTTCAAATTTATTATAAAGTCAAAATTTTAAAATATTATAGAACTATACTTTGACGTTTATCCAAATGTTCAATAGGCATGGTAAGGATGGGATTGATAACCGTTGTAATAAAAGCTAAAGCGATAATAAAGACTAAATAAAATTTTGCCATTTTGAGACCGATTTTTTTTTTCAAGTCAAGAGGAAAGGTCGAGTAAAACGCAAAATAAAAAAAGGGAACGTACTAGCAATTTATATTTCCCTAGACGCACATAATTAAATGTGTTGAGTGACGAAAAGGGAAATTTGCAATCTGATATTAGGTTGTGATCAATGTAAACTGTGCATATTTTTATGTAGGGAACTAGGCTAATGCGTAGCATTATATGTCCGGAGCTCATCATATGATGTTCATCATATTACACAACGCGTTAATATGCATATGTTGGCGGACAGAAAAAATTTCCAAATTCCATTTCTGATAAGATTTACATCATATATGCAAGTATATCAAAAAAGTAAAATTTGTCAAGATTTTTACAATTGAAGCACATCAGGAAGGTAATTTTTGTATCACTTCGCATAGAAACTTAGGGTCCGTCGCTACGCTCCGGCCAATTATTAACGTGTGACGATATACAATATAAATATATGTAATAACAACTGCCAAGATTAAGGCCCGCGGTAAATCAATTGTCTGGTAACTTTTATGTTATTTATGCGTATAATGCTTTATAAGCTATTTCTGGCTTTTAAATAAACGTTAATATTCCACTAAGCAAAGAAACCCCAAAAGATTAAAGAAAGGTTAGCCGAGAATGTTTTTGCCAAAGGTTGCTTATTACATTATATCATATCAAAATAAACTTTATATTGTAGCGTGTCTAACTCTGATTGTAAACATATATAAAGATTTTAAGTTACGGTAATAATAGTTCGAATTTGATAGCAAATGTTATTTTTTTTTTTGCATTTCATATCCGTCTCACATCCGTCTTTTGATTACATAACATGGTACAGAATTTTCTTTATATGCATACTTATCAGTTTATATAAGTTTCTTTATTAATGTAATGGTGTGTACTGTATTAATTTGAAATTGATGCCAAAAATTATAATCACAAAATAAGAAAGAATTAGTCACTTATCGAACGGGTATTATGTAACAACCCGTGCTTTTTTTGAAAGCTTATTCACACGGTATATATGAAAATATATATCTGTGCGAATGAACTATTTTTCATAAAAGAATTTAGCTTTACTTTAGTTAAATGAAGTAAATGAAGACTAACATTTAGTCAGATGGTTTTAAAATCCTCATAGTTGGTAGCTTTAAAAATTATTACGGTGGGTGAAGGCTCTGTTTGTTTTGTTGGTAGTTTTTAAAATTTTTATAGCAGAGCGAAGATTGAATATTTTTAAAATTCTCATAGCTGGTGAAAAACTTTATTTAGTCAGGTTATTTTAAATTTTTATAATTGGGAGAAGACTATATTGGTCGAACGATTTTTAAAGTTTTTTAACCGGGCGAAGACTATATTCAGTTAGATTATTTTTAAAACTTTCATAGCTGGCGAAGACTATATTTGGTAATTTTTATAACTGGGAGATTTTTAAATTTTTAATTGTTGGGCGAAGAATTAATGGAATCGGGAAACATTTCTAAAGTCTTATAATCTTGAATTCAATTCGAACCTATTTTTTTTTTTTTACTTAAAGGTTTCAAAAAAAGAAAAATAAATATGTACTATATATATAAAATAGTTCATCGAATTAGTTTTACATGTTAAAATTTTTGTTTTTTTTTATCGAAACTAATCTACAAGTTGTTTCAAATTTTTTTTTTTTCATGTCTAATCAAAAAATTGGGCTTCAAGATCGTCAATAGTAAGTTGCTGCCCGATATTTTAAAAGATCAAAAAATAAAATTGGGATAATTAAGAGAAAATTTTGCAAACCAGTGAAAAAAATTACTGTAAAAGAAAGTTTAAATTATTAATAAAGA
Organism: Gigaspora rosea; assembly: GCA_003550325.1. NCBI lineage: Eukaryota > Fungi > Glomeromycota > Glomeromycetes > Diversisporales > Gigasporaceae > Gigaspora > Gigaspora rosea. The sequence goes on from QKWP01000244.1 coordinate 127,582, forward strand.
GTGACGCATGGGTTGTTACATCGACCCGTACGTACGTACGATAATATATTTTACATGGATGTTTGGGTATAATTAATTTCACACGGGTTTACCTTTTGGCCACGTAGTTAAATATAAACTCATGCGTAATTAGTTACACCCAGATATACGTATGATTTATGTGCTAAACAAAGTATTTTAAAGCGTAATTTGCAATTCAAATAATTCAAATCAAATAGATAGTAAAATTTCTATTTTGCTGTCATGATATCTTTGATGTCTTGATAAATTAAAGAAATAATGCGATTAAAATAATGGTCTGCTTATTAATAAATGGAATTAATTATAAACTATATATTATTTAATTCTACACATAGATTCAAATTTTGATATCATAAAGCAGCTTTAATGAATTGTGTATCTTACATGTACTGTAAAAAAAAAAGATTATTAAGTATTCTCATTTTGGTTCATAAATTCTTTAATAAATAGTAGCAACGCATATATTAATCAAGATGTTATCTTATTTGAAAAATTATAAATATTATTTGAATTTTGTAATTTATAAAATATTTGCATAACTAATATTAATGTAAAACTATTTGTTTTTATTAAAACAAATAGGTACAGTATTAAAAAAAAAAAAACTGATTACTCTTACTTGATCTTTTTCTTTTCAGAGTAAGTTTTATGCCGATGATCTAATATATAGAATAGAATTTGCTTACAATTTGTTTATTTACTTACGTCAATAAGTTTAATTAAAGCTCTTAAACAATACAATATGATTTTATCAAAATTAGTTACCGTATTTCATGGTCTAAAGTAACCTTCCTGTGGCTGAGTATTTAATAGTGATAATTATATTATGTCAGGGTGAAACCCGCGCAACTAGCTAGTAAAACCCGCTTTGATCATAGGGTTTGGGTGAAATCCGCGTTAGCATAGTGTGTTTTATATGTTAACGCGGATTTCACCCTCGTTTGATCTGCATAGCGGGTTTTACTAGCTAGCTGCGCGGGTTTCACCCTGTCGTGTTATATTTATTGTCGCAGATCATAATTTAAAATGAAATCTACATTCTATACTTAACCTGCTAGCCTTCTAAAACCCATTTATACTTGTTTATTATAATTTTTTTAAAACTAACCTAACCCTAAACCCCTAACCCTAAAAATGTACCCCAAAAAAATTTAGTTTTCGAGATTTTATACTATCATTTCATTTTAATCTGGATTTCATTATGATCTGTCACATCTGTCGTGTTGGTAAATATAGTAAAGATATAAATACAATATTTGTCTCATTATAGTATTTAAATTGTTACTGTATTAAAAAGTAAAAATTCTACAAGGGAGAGCGCTTTAGATAATGAATATAATAATCTGGTCAATACTGCATATATTAATTTTAAAAGAAATAAATTTAATTAAAAAATTATTATAATGATGATAATAAATAATACAAAGATAATATTCAATTCGTTTATATTTATGTTAATAAAACAATTCAATGTGAATATCCAGATTAATAAATTTAATTTGTGTTTTTTTTGAGTTAAAATTTTTGTTCATTGGTATTTAACATATTTTTTTTTGAATTAATAAATTAGTATTACAGTATATTGTCATTATTAATTTTTAAAATCACCAGAAATATTCAATATCAATATTAGGCTTCACAAAGTTAATTTCTTGGTTTTCATAACATAAAATAAAAATTTAGACCCGGCCACCCGGATTTTTATTTTTTTTTAAAAAAAAAATTTTTAGCAATAAAATTCTAAAAAAGTGATCCACAAGGTTTTTGATAAGCTAATCTCCTTTATATAACTAAGTAAATAGATTCTTTGATTCTTTATGGTCCTAATGGTGGCAAGGCATTAAACTTAGCCTTGAGACCTGGAGATATGACCTCCCGAATTTAGGCAATAATCTAAAAACTAGTGTAATAAGTTGCATATTCATGCAACCCATCTTATTTGTTTTTTAATTATAATCTATTGTAGTATACACAATATGAAATTAAAATTTGAATACCAATGTATATGGTTAAGGTTAAATTGATTGCATTAGAATTATCATCATTCTTTAATGCAAAAAATTCTGTTATAAATCTTTTTCAATAGAAAAGAAAGAAATATATTTTTAGGTCCATAGGTTTTAAAAAAGCTACGTTAAGTCACATTTTTACATTTTTGATCATAACAATGGTCATTGCAGTCTCTACTCAGAACAATTTGAGTTCGACTAATTCTGCTAGTAAAGATGTAAAAAAAAAGACTTAGCATGGTTTTTTTAAAACTTTAACTGGATCTAAAAATAGATTTCTCTCTTTTCTATTGAACAGCTATATTTGATGGTTGAGTTAGTATTAGTACATAAAAAATTTTGCTACAAATTATTCGTTATTTTGATAACTACAATATGTCAAAGTTAGTTGTTGCAAATATTTATACTATGATGATAAATTCTGTTACAGAACTATGTATTCTGTTACTATAGTATGTGGTTAAGATCTGGTTAGTCTGTATTAAAATGTTCCAAGCACGTATGGTGCAGCGCAGGCCCAGTACGATCAGCCTATGTAAGCTCAAAAATAAATTTATTAGTTGTCACTTCATATTGGCAGTCGAGGCCTAAAATATAAATTAAGTCGTGTTACAAAACTGCTTAGTCAATTAATGTATCGCACATTTTGAATATTTTGAGCCATTCCGTTGCCTAACTCTTAAAAATATCGCACATTTTGAACATTTTGAGGCATTTCGTGCTAATACACGATGTGCATGATACACATGCTGCACATGACTTGCACATGTTAACGTATATTAAATCATAACAATAAAAGTAAGCATGATGAGCCTGGTGCACGACAATCAAAAGCACAAATATATTATAAAGGCACAATTGACCATTAACTCTGAATTAGATTTATGACATTAAGATAGTAATTGTCATAAATTTTTATACTTTCCCACGCCAGATTTACAGCGTTAATTGCTATATATTTCTATTGGCTAATTTTTTTAAAAAATTTGAAATTTAGATTCTTGATTTTTAGACCCGGCCAGGTTATGAAATCCAAGAAATTAATTTTGTATGACCTTAAGAGCTAGAAATTTTTTTTTGTATTTAGAAATTATAGTAAGATATGCAAATAGAATTATCTGCTCACTAACAAATGTTTTCTTTCAAATCTAATAAAACTTTTGATATTGTAGCATTATGGGCAGTGATGTATGTTTTGGTTGTTCAAAGCCTTTTTTTGGCCTTGTTCATATTCAAAATATCCAAAAGTTCAAGATTTTCAAAGCTTGTCCAAGCTTTAATAATTAACAAATTTATCTAAAAAATATATAATTATATATTTTTTTAGATACTAAACATATTTTAATTAAAATTAAAATAGGTTATTTTAATAAAATTTAAGTAATTTTACTTTATTTAATTGTTTAAAATTGTCCAAATTGACCAAAAATTACTACTGTTTACAATTGTACATGTATATTACTATTGTGGGTTTGTAATTTTGATACTATCCTAGTTAATTTGTATTCTCTATTAGTAGTACTTCTAAGTTCAAGTACAGGTTTGATCTAGTCTGGTTTAGGTTTAGACCCAGATTCAAACTTTAAAAAAAGTGCAAGAAATCATATAGTTTTTTGGGGTCCTCAATTTATCATATTCTATATATATATATAGTATAAATAGCCAATAATATTGAAGTATTTATTTATAATAAAAATTATAATATCTGGATTTGAATTTCTCAATAACTATTTAGAGGGCTTCCAGAAATTACGTAATTTTTTAGTGGGTGGGTGGGGTCCCAAAAATATCAGGTTATAATTATAATTCTGGTCAAATTGTTATAATTCTGGCCAAAAGTATAAAATTACTAAATTATTAAAAACTATTGTTCTACTGGACCAATTTAGATGATTTAACTACCAAAATGTTCGTCTCACTGAGATGATTCTAACAAGTCCAAAATCAATAAAATCTAATAACAGGGTCCCAAGATCATTCAAATTTTGTGTAATTTTAATAGTGATTTTTTAGAATCACTAAGTAAATTTCTTTAATATTGAATAACTTTTAATCCACTAGCCTGTTTTGGATGATTTAACTACCAAAATTTTCGTCTCAGTGAGACGAAACTAACAAGTCCAAAATTGCTAAATTCTAATCACAGGATACCAAGATTAATAAAGATTTGTATTGTTAAACAAACAATAAAATCTTTATCTATCTTGGAATTTTGTAATTAGAATTTAGTGATTTTGAGCTTGTTAGAATCGTCTCACTGAGTTGAATATTTTGGTAGTTAAATTATTCAAAATGGGCCAGCAGATCAAAAGTTATTTAATATTAAAGAAATTTACTTAGTGATTCTAAAAATCACTATTAAAATTACACAAAAGTTGAACTAGATTGGGACCTTGTAATTGGATTTTAACGATTTTGAGCTTGTTAGAATCGTTTCAGTGAGATGAACATTTTGGTAGTTAAATCATCTAAATTGGTCTAGTAGAGCAATAGTTATTATCAATTTCATAAATTAAAACATATAAATAAATTTTAAAAAATATAAAATTTGATTGGCTAATAGAGTATCAGGTGTGAGTAGGTAGGATAAAATCTTGAAATTTATTAGTAACAAAATATTACGTAATTTCTGGAAGCCACCTTATCCAAGTGAGCTGAAATTTTTACTGTAAATAGATATAATATTGGGTTTAAGAATTCTGTGCACCTGCACAGTCGTGCATCCCTGTGATCAACCAATCAAACCCGATTATGTTAACATGGATCAATCGCACATAATCAGCCAATCAGCATCAATTGAAATTTTAAAAAAATTTTAAGAATTTTAAGATTTTTTTATTAAAAAAAAAAAAAAATTACAACAAACGACAAATAGACTATAACTAAAAAAAAAACATACAAAGTGACAAACATCCGAACACTAACCCGAAACCCTAACCTAAAAGAAACGACGATACCCGAACCCTAAACCTAACAAGAAACAATAATGCCCGAACCCTAAACCTAACAAGAAACGACGAACGGTAATCATGGTTATACAACCCTAACCCTAACTCTACTCCGAAGCAACCAAGAAATGACAATACCCAAAGCAACGGCAAAACACAGAAACGACTATACACAGCCACACCCGAAGTAGCACACAACACCAAGAAATAATAATATATGGCGTACCCAAAGCAGCAGCAAAACACCAAGAAACGACAATACAAAGTACCAAAAAAATGACCACACCATCGAAATCGAAGACAAACAACAGCAGCAAACAAAAGAACAAAAAAATAGTTAATATACTGTATAAAAAAAAAAAAAAAAAAGAAAACTCACAAGACAACCCAACCAACAGAGAAACGTATAAGTAGGGTTCCTCAAATTTAAATCAAATCAAATATTGGATCAATTTGAATTTGATCAAATTAAATTGACCTTGATTTGAATTTGATTTGATTCAAATATTTGAATTTGAATTTGATTTGAATTTGAATTTTTAATAGTAATTTTCAAATCAAATCAAATATTTGTCAAATCAAATCAAATTTGACCATATTTGAATTTGATCAAATTAAATATAGTCAAATTTGAATTTGAATTTGATCAAATATTTGATTCAAATATTTGAAGATCAAATCAAATTGCGGAACCCTACGTATAAGACCATCCACTGGAAGAACGCTTTCTATGAACCCAACGAAACAAAACAAGGCCCTATGTAAAAAAGAACACCTAGAAAGTAAAAAAAATTATTAAAAGAAATATTCGAATATCAAAAAAAAAAAAAAAACATGTAACAAAATCACTCCACGAAGCAACACGAAAGAAACCCAAGACATCTATAGAAAAACAGACAAGACCACCTACCGGAGTAACGAGCAAAACCACCTACTAGAAAAGTGTACAAGACCACCCAAGACCACCTGAGAAACGTACAACACTATCCATAATATCGAAGAAATGTATTACTCCAAAAGAACGCCGAGACGACCATTCACTTGCCGAAAAAACGTGTTTGAAGTAACACTAACCAGTGACAACAATTGAGACAACACCCGGATGACACCTGTGACAACACTTGCAACGACACCAACAATGACACTTGCGACGACAGCAACGGCGACATAAATAATTGCAGCTAAAAACTAAAAAGAAAAAAAAAATTAGTAACAAAATAAACAAAATAAAAAAGAAAAAAAAATCAACAAAATCAAAAAAGAAAAAAAAATCAACAAATGATTATCTTGATAATCTTATTTATATGCATGCATATAGGGGTGCATGACCATGCGGGTGTACAGAAAATATTTTCCCTATAATATTTATCTATATCATATTAAAATTTTAGCCAAATCAGATTATGTATATAGTAGTTTTTATAAAATAAATTATTTTCAGATAAAATCGATTTTTGTTAATTGCAAATATTGCTATATAGTAAAGTCTAAATTTTACTATGTCAATCGATAATTATTAATTAAGTAAACTTATTTGGAATATCAAAATACATATATTCCAAAATTTTTATTAAAATTAAAGAAGTTTTTATTATTTAACTTTTAATTTTTATATTTTTTAAATATATTTTTTTAAAAAATGTTAATTTTTTCATCAAATATAAAAATCAAAAGTCAAATAATAAAAAGTTTCAATACTAATAAAAATTTTAAGATAAGTGTATTTTAATTTTCTAAATAAGTTTACTTAAACAACTATAATTAATTTATTAGTAAAATTTGGACCTTACTATATAGCAACAAAATAGGTTTGAGTTTTTTTTAAATATTATAAAAGATAAAATTTATTGATCAATAGTTTTATCACTAGAGCAGTGTTGTATATTTTTAATATCCAAGCTATTTTTAACAAACTGGACATTTTTTAATATTCTTTAAAATTCATGTCCAAATTATCTGTTATATTAAGATAAATTGGTTGTTACCGGATATTGTCCATACAATAATTGCCAAACATGGACATATAGCTGAAAAAGATATTGTCTAATGTCCAATACAAATATTTTATCAAAATATTTTTTATATTAAGTGTAATTAAAAAACTTTATACAACTAAGTCAATTAAAAATAACTTAGAAATACAAGCTTATTTTATTACAATCCTGGTTATTAATAGTATTTACAATATATATTGCCTGTTTGATTGTTATTTTGCAAATTTTAGTTTATTAATGGTTATCTTTGCTTTATGGATAATTTTGTTGTAGATTTTTTTATTATTGCCTTGTGCAACCCAAGTACCTAAGTATCTAATAGACAAATTCTTTTTTATATTATATATTTAGGAATATTAAGTCATTCAAATGAACCGGGTCCGAACCTGGTTCAAACTACTCTTTTTAGTCGTTCATTCAAAGAAAAATTAACGACTAGTTCTTGAAACAGTTTTATAATCTAGTTTATAAATCTGATTTATATACCAGTTTATAAAATTTAGCTTATAAAACTGGTTTAAAAACTCAGTTTATATGAACCTGGTTATAACAAAATCGTAACACGTACGATAAAGAAATTATCAATAAATTAAATATAATTTGTAATACGGCATGTCGAATCTTTGTACGAAGACATTTTGTCAACCAAAGTTACAGCAAAGTTATATGATTCTATTGTACAGCAAGTTATGATGCAATCTTAAATTTGTTAGTACATACGTAGGTTTGTTAGTGTAAAACTTCGAGGTTTCGTCTAATTTGTCTAACTATAAATCTAACATTTATTGTGACTAAGTAAGAAATAATTATTCAGGCAGGTTAGACAATATCTGACCTGCCTAGATAATTATTTTCTTACAAGATAATAGCTCTAGTAAACTTAGGTTCATGAACTAGAGTTTGAACTTCAAAGTTAACCTCAAGTTCATACTTTAAGTTTATGAACTCAAGTTTAAACTTTAAAATTGAACTGAAGTTTATAAACTTCAGTTCAGTTCATTTTTTCATTGAACTTTATGGGACTGGACCAAAACTGAACTGAACAAACCATCTAACATCCCTATATATATTATTTTATTTTGAAAGGTAATTGGTACTAAGTCTGATAGATTATTGTACATTAGTACAGATTTCGAAGGATTGACTCAGATATTGCAAAATTATAAAAGAAGAATGCCGTTTTGATTATTTTTTCTATTTCCTGTCTCAATTGAGCTACTCATACAGTGTCGTCCATATAAGTGATCACTGAGGTTGAATGATAATATGTGGTATCATTAACCAGCATAGTACTGATATTGTTACTCTCATGATATAGCCTTTGTAGGACTTCTGCACTTTGCTCATTAACAGATTATAATAGGACCCCAGACATCTAGTATAGAGATCATACTTGTTTTTTTTTAGCAAAAACTCTTAAAATTTATGAAGCAAAAAAACAGTTTTTGCCAATTATCTTGGTATCCAGTAGACCAATTTGAACAAACTTTCTTTTAAAATGAAGCTCTCGGTGAGGCACATCTAACAAAAAAAAGTTCATTCAATTCTGATCACTAGATCAAAAGTTATTTAAACAAATAAATTTTGTCATTTTTAGCAAATTGGACCAAAATTGGCCAAAATCCAGTTATGACCTATATAAGAGATGTCCAGGGTCCTATTATAATATACCCACCAAAGGATTAGTAACAAGGTTCCCTCTAGTTAATTCCATCATTGAGTTTGTACTTTTTTGTTTTTTCTATTGTGGTAATAACTTAATTAGTTCTATTATTGAATATATTCATTATGACTTCTAATATATTTGTAGAAAGTTCGATTCTCTATAGTGAATGCTTTAGGAGTAGGAGTTGAATTGTATTATAGGCTTTGGATATATCTTGTATTAAAATCCAAAGCTCTTTGTTATGTATCTTTGTATCTTCAATAATGTGTTAGAGTTGTTGAATAGAGAGCAATATCAATATAAAAGGACATCCATAAATAATATTATGTACTCTATATAGTAGCGCTTGACCCCCTCAACTATATAAAAAAATTTTCAAAATCCATATATTTATATATAAAATTTTACAAAAACTTGAATATCTTGTATCACAGTAATCCATTTAGATGATTTAGGTACCATTCGATTTGTCTCAATGAAACCAATCCAATAATACCAAAATCATATCATTTGGATTACTGAATCACAAGATATTCGCAAAAAACAATTGGTTATATAGTAATTTTATAAAAAAAGATATAACTAGTGATTGTACTCGGGTAGAACTTACAATTGTGTGAAATAGTAATTTATCCAGATATCTGGGTAATTTAATAGTAACCGGGTAGAGGTTTTCCCAACGGGTACAATCTCTAGATATGACCAATAGTATTTGGCCAATAACTTCTGATCCAGTGATCAAAATGAAATAAAATTGGTACTATTCGACTACTCTTACTAAGACGAATCGAATGGTACCAAAATCATTAAATTTGGACCACCAGATCAGTTTTTAGACAATTTTTTCTAAAAAATTATTATATTTTTGACTCTTTACCTATTGGGAAAATGTTAGAGTGGTGATAGATATTATGTAATATTTTAGAGGAAGGAGGAGTTTCTGATATCTTATATTAAATATAGAAGTTCATAATAGCCAATCAAATTGCTCTTATGTAAAAAGGAGAGGAGTAAAGGGTATAGTAAAATAATATTACGTAATATAAGTTACTGTCCTTATCTTTCGTCTGACCCTTCTCTTATATAATGTTATTTATGGATGCTCTAAATAGGAGAGCTATGTTATTTATATCAGATAGGATTCCTGTTCATTGAAGTACTTTTGTCAACTATTTATTTATTATTTTTATAAAAATTTTATGCATATGATCTATTAATATTATTGAGCATATTTGACTAATATCTCTATTGTATGATTTTTTTTGCAATGGGCCAAATTAAACTATTCTTCCTATTATTTAAAGTTTTAGGTACACATTAAATATATTAGTTAATAATTGAATATACTTAGTTGATAGTCTTCTCAAAATTTTATTCAAAATTATTGATAGTCCAGTTGCTTTATTTAAAAGTGCATGAGCTATTGTCTTTGTTGTTTCTTCAACTATTATGAATGCTATTAGCTTTTCCTAACTACAGACAGTTTCGTTAGGTTGATATTGTTCTTCCCAAGTTGCTCATAGATCCTTTTTACACAGATTGTATCTTTTTCAGATACTAAAGTGCCTTCTTGTTGTTTTTAAAATTTTATTAGGGTTAGTTATTACTTCTGAAGATATAACCATATTGTGATAAGTCACTGCTGTCTTATATTTTGAGAGAATACTATTTATTATTTTCATGGTATTACTAGCAAACTTGTTATAACATCTACTAATATAGTAGTTTATTGTATCGCTTTTGCTTTTTTGAACTTTTAGAATCCTTGTAGTAAAGAGTATATTCCTTATTGTTTTAAATTTTGTTTTTGTAACTACCTTTATTATATGCTTGTTTATTTCAATTGTTATTTGATACAAGAATGTTAGACCAACCGGTACTCTAGTGTATACTAGAAGTTTGTTGATCAAAATTAGACCCCTGTGTATATTTGTGGCCCTAAAGATATGACTATGGAAAGTCTTCTGAGCAGAAAAAGTGAAGAGTATATGTTTGTTTGCTTCTGCTTTAATTAGATTATCCCAGGTATTCCACATGTTATTGAGAGATTCAAGATCATTTATTTTTCTGGTCACTAGATTCCTTTTCTCAATCCTAGTTTCTAGCAATTTCACAAAGTTTTGCCAATTCTTGTCTGTTATTCTGTTATACAGGTACCTTTTTCTCTTTATTCTTTTTCCTCTTTTGCTTTTTATCAGGTATACTAAAACCATTTCTGTAATAACTATCTTATGGTTACTGTTTATAACATTTTAGCTAAGGTTATTTTTGGCTTTGTTAACTATAACAATATACTTTTACTAACCCAGAAATCATCAATCTGGCTTTCACTTCCTTGTTTTGACCAAGTGCTTTCTGTAATATTATGAAAGTTCAGTAGACTCATCAGCCTAATTTGTTGTAAATTCATGATTAGGTAGTTTTTAGAAATTATTTTATTGTAGAAATTATTATTAAAGTCTCCCAGAACTATAACTTCTATTTGTTTTAAATTTGTTTAGTAAACCCAATTCATGATACTTTATTAAGCTCGTTTAATCTCTGGATGTTGTTTTAAAGATATATATATAGCAATATATTTGATCTTGTTTTTTACCAGAAAAGAATAAATCGATTAATAAAGCTATACCGGGAATCAATTAAATATTATATAGATAAGGCTAGAGGTTTGGGTATAAGGCTATGTGGTTCTTATATTTATTCCCTAATCTTTGCTATTTCTTCATTACAATTTGCCACATATATTTTATACAAAAGGTTTAGTAAGACTTGGGTGTAGGTTGTCAACTGTAGTAGTTTTGTTTTTGTTTTTGTTATTGCCACAATATGTGCTTTTTCACTTGTACAATATTTGAAGAGTAATTAGAATTTTATAGCATTATTGATGCCTTGGGCATTGTAAGTCATGATTTTTAGAGGTTCAAAAAAATTTACTCAAAAGGTTTTGATGTTCAATTTTAGATGATTTGCTTTTTTCTGATAATACTATGTCACTATCTATAGTTCTGATATTTATTGTGATTGCATTAGTTTGCTGAATAGTTCTGTTTACATCATCAAAATTTGCACGGGGATTACTATCGATTTTTATCATTATTGAATAGTAATTGATTTAAATTCACCCTGACGAGAACTATCGATTAAGATAGTAATCGGTAGAGCTTTGACCCGGGTCGGGTGACCCGTACGGGTTAGAAATTCAACGGATCACGGGTCAAAAACTGGCCTAACCCAGGTCAAACAGGTCAGTATTAAAAATATGTAAAATTTACTAAATTTGTATTATAAAAAACGGATAAATGCGTTATTATGCATATAATCGCATTGTTTAATTCTATAGTTACATGTGATTAGCAAAATAACAATAAATAATTACGCAGAATTTCTCACTGCCGTAAATTATTTTAACGATTATTCCTTAAAAATAGGGTGATTCAAAGTTAACTTATTTCAAAAAAAAGTAGGTGTTTAAAAAGTCCTATTTTTGGCTTGAAATTTTGAAATCAGATAATGAAATAGGTGTTATTCGGAAATGAAATAAGCATCCTTAATATATAAATAAGCTTACAAATTAAAAAAATAAAGTTTACGAAGTACTGATTTCAAGATAATTACATCACTAATTAATTTGAAATCAGAAACCCTTAGCATTAGGTTTGAATCACCCTAATATCAAAAACTTCCAAATAAATTATTTACATTTAAAGATAAGTATTTATTTTGTTATGATAATTACATTGTTTCTAATGTCTTATTTAAATTTTTTAAATTTTCAGGAGATTCCTTATATCCCACTAATTCTTGAAAAAACATTCGTGTGGTAATATTATTATTATTATTTTTTTTTAAACGAATTAAAAAAAAAATTTTTTTTTTTAGAAAAGAAATAATCCAGGTTACTGTTCAAATTTTCAAATATGTTCGTAGTTCAATTTAAATACCTGTAAGTGCTTTATTTTTGACTGCTTAGTGCCTGTTTATATCCGTGTCTAATTAATAACAGTTTGTCAGGTTATTAAATTCAATGATTCTAAACCTTTAGATATAAAATTTTATTACTTAGCCAAAAATGTGTGAGACAGGCCAAAGCTTCAGAGCCGCTTTAAGAAATAAAATTGATTCGACAAACTGAGAATTAAGACTTGTTCTTTGTTCGGTAATCGTAAGACCTGCGGAAGAAAAAAGGCATTCAGATGGCACCGATGTGGCCGGAATGGAAAGATACTTGCGGGCAAGTTTTGCAAGAATAGGATAGTCAGTTTTTCTTGAGGCCCACCACTGAAGTATGTCTGTTTCACTCGGAACCCTTGGTAGTGATAAATATAAATTGAATTCACAGTTAGGTATATCATTATCATTTTGACTTGAATGATCTNTGGTAGTGATAAATATGAATTGAATTCACGGTTAGTTATGTTACTATGTGCTAAATTTAATAAACTATCTGATCTATAATAGTTAGTAGCAAATTCAAGATATTCCATACGTGCTTTTGAAATAGTTAAATCTTTTTCGTTTTCTGTAAATATTTGCATGTCCTTTGTTCGCGGATCGAAAGTCGAATAGGTTTTGTTGGTTCTGAAAATCACTCTTGAATTGATTTAAGAAGACAACTTCCAAATTTCCGAATATCAACATTATTTACTATCGTATTATCAAGCCTTATTTTAATGAAATTAATTGCAAACCATGCTTGTGAAAGTGTTGGATATTGCGAACCAGATAATTTTCTTGAAATGACCTCATAAGGATGCAATAATTTAACTAACTTGGCTATTTTTTCCCACTCATTTGATGATAGCTCTTTTTCTTCATTTTAGAGAACTATTATCACTAATTTCGACTAAAAACGATTTATATTTATACAACGCTGGCTTAAGAATTATTAACCGTTTTAATAGATAGAATGTCGAATTCCACCTGGTTGAAATATCACGAACTACAAAAAGAAAATTATCCCAGTCCTCCATTTCTATTTGAGCTTCCAAAAGAAATTGCTTCTGCTTTGGGCTTCCACTAAAATGCGAAACAACTTCTTTGCATTTTTTAATTAAGTTAGTAATTTCAAAACACTCTTTTAATGCATCATTAATTGCGAGTTGTAAAGTATGACCAAAACAATGAATTTTAAAAAATCTATATTTTCAGCCTAGTTTTTCTAAACATGATTTGATATTTGACCCGTTATCGATTGTACCACTAACAGTAAGATGCTTAAGGCGAAAATTATCTAAAATTTCAATAATTTTATTTAAAAGACGTTCAGATGTATGGGGATATGGGAGATACGAGATGTTACCGATCATTTCTTTCACTTGAAAACTATCATTAATCCAATGAAAAGTAAGACCAATATATGGATTGCCATTATTCGACGTCCACATATCCATGGTAAATGAAATATAACTAATTTCAGCACTATTACATGCATATTCGCGAAGGTTTTGCAGAATTTTATCCTCAGAATTAATAAGAATTTCCTTTAGACGATCATAACCAAGTACATTAGCTTGGGTATCAAGTCCTTCAATTATTCTCTTAAATCCTCGTGATTGAATAATTGAAAAGGGCTAAAGTTCTTTAACGATAAATGCAGCTATGTTACAATCAAGATCTTTTTGTTTCAGATTAGTAAGCACATATTTTTTTGCTTTGTTAAATGCCTGTACTATCATTGCAGGACCCCGGACATCTCTCATATAGGTCATAACTGGATTTTGGCCAATTTTGATCTAATTTGCTAAAAACGACAAAATCTATTTATTTAAATAACTTTTGATCCAGTAATCAGAATTGAATGAACTTTTTTTTGTTAGGTGCGCCTCACTGAGAGCTTCATTTTAAAAAAGTTCATTCAAATTGGACCACTGGATGCCAAGATAATTGCCAAAAACTGATTTTTTGCTTTTCAAATTTCAGGGGTTTTTGCTAAAATGCGTAATGTATGACCTCTGTACTACATGTCTGGGGTCCTATCGTTGCTTGAGAGGATTCTGACGTTACCAAAAAATCACATTTATTTTTTTCATTTATTACAACCTTTGCTCGACCACCTTTCACCATAGCTCGTGAGATATGATATCTATTTCTTAAATGTCGCCATAAATTCGAAGTGGAACCATCTTTTTGATACTTGATGCGTGGATTACAAGATGTATGATAGCAAAACCAAAACTCTAAATTGTTAACTAACTTTATTTCATAAAATAGTTTAACGGGACAGGACTACTTCCCGGTCTTTCAAAATTTTTTTTTTTTGACTATAAGTTGATTGCCAGTTTGTGATAACATAGAGGACCGAAATGAATCATTGTTATCATCTGTATCAGCCCATCTAAATCAATGTTTTCATGCTCTAACATCATATGATCTTCAGGCTCTAACACCATAACATTGTCAGGCTCTAACACTACATTATCTTCAAGTTCTAATGCCGTATCTTCCAAATATTCATCGTTTAATGCCGTATCTTCCAAATATTCATTGTTTAATGCTGTATCTTCCAAATATTCATCATTCATTATTTTTTTTGCTTCGCTAACTCAAAAATCTAGTTTTTTGATAAATTAAATCTTTGAATGCTATAATAAATTAACATTATTAAGCTAAATTTTATACTATATAAAGTAAATGCGTGATATACTGTACTTACAAGATTCTAGTGAATTACAATATTTTTATTCTACGTAGGATAAAATTATATTTTTAATTGATTTTTTATAATATGATGGATTATCAGTTGTTTTACAGTTGTTTTTTTGAGTCAATTTACAATTTTTAAACATGTATTTATAACGATAATGATGATATTGCAGGTGGAGATACTATAGACAATCAAGAAAATAAATTGGGCGTTAGAAACTTCATATATATGTACGTACATACAATAAAAAAATCCAAACCTCATAACCCAAGTATGATGTATTTGCCATTGTCGTTGTTTTTTTCTACACCAATTCCGTAAAAGTGATAACGATGGTTTTAAAAATTCCCATAGAATTATCAGCCTTAGCTGATTTTAGATAATGCACTAATGCTTTAACTAATTTAACCCAATTCGCTTGACTTTAATGTTAACTACTTCGTGAATAAAAATTTCGATAAAAAAAAAAATTGTAGCAATTATCCTTCAAATACGTACGTACAGTACGTACCTTACTATTTTTGTTTAACGTTATTGGCGTATGATTCCTATTTAAAGAAGTCTATTCTTTTTAGGAGTCATTACATCAAAATGTTATACCGGTTTTATCGATCTTTCAAATCAGGGATTCTATGATCCTGCATGTTATATTGTAAAAAACAATAGTTATATGCAGGATCCATCTAATTCATAGAATTCAATTATTTCCCTAATTTGAAAAGTGCATGTTTGTCTACATGACCCGCTGACCCGGGTCATAACCCGGGTCAATATCTGAATGCGGACAATTGCAAAATTTTTTGAAGATACCTATGGAGCTTTGACCCGGACAGCCTGTCCGGGTCAAAGCTCTATAGGTATCTTCAAAAAATTTTACAATTGTCCACATGACCCGTTGACCCGGATCATGACCCGGGTTAAATATCTGACCCGTCGGGTCACTATTATCTGACCCGGGTCAAAGCTCTAGTAATCGGTAATAATCAGTAATAATCGATAGATATCAGATTAAAAATTATTAATAACAATACTATTATACTGTATACTTATTTTTAAACGTTTTACAGATTTTCACATGTTTTCGCATATTTTCACAAGATTTCGCAATTTAATAAAAAATTTTATTTTTTTTATTTATTATTATTATTATATATTTTATTATATATTATTATACATTTTCTACGAAAAAATGAAAAAAAATAACAAAAAAAAA
>QKWP01000244.1:152160-172971 GCA_003550325.1 Gigaspora rosea
TCTCAATTATAACCCGGAAGACGACAAATATTATATCTCGCAAGTCGATCTCCACCATAATCATGAACTTATTCCTCCCCAACTTATAACATATCACCTACTAATCGCGAAATACTAGCTTTTATTAAAGAAGAAATTTTTACTTTGAAAATAGCTGGAATTGCAGTACCACAAATCCAATCACTTCTTACAGTAAAATATGGACCAGCCGCGAAGAAGTGGGTAATGAAAGACATGTATAACTTGATTGATGCTGATTGCATGTTACGCAGTAAATTCCAAGCCCATGATTTCCTTCTCCTTCTTCAACAAAAGCGTAACAATGACCCCGAATTTTCTTACGAATTCGAATTGGACAGTAATAATCGACTGAAGCATGTACTCTGGGTATATGCATCACAAAGCGGCAATACATGCGCTTCCATGACACAATTGTTTACGATAACACATATAAGAGCAATTATTTCTCGATACCTTTTGGCATGTTCACAGGTGTCACTAATAATGGTCTCTCTTATTGCGCTGCTGGCGCGTTGCTTCGGGACGAAACGTCCTCAAGTTTTGTATGGCTTTTCGAATCCTTTATTCGAATTTTTGGCACCGCACCCAACACTATTCTTACAGACAACGATCTGGCCATGTCTAATGCTATTCGCTATGTACTTACCAATAAACACGGCACTAAGCATGGCCTTTGCATCTGGCACATGTTAAAGAATATAAGGTCGAATATGACCTCTAAACTCAGAAAAAAATATAATATGTTTCACGCAGATCGGATCTTATGAAATGCTTAAACCATTATATTAATCAAAACAAGTTTGAGGACCTGTGGAATTGTATAATGGAAAACGATGACTATGCCGAGGCAAAGTCGTACCTGGAGGTTCTTAGCCGGTGGCGTGAACGGTGGGCCCTGGCATATTTAAAGGATTATTTTTTCGCCGACATGTCGTCTACACAAAGAGGTGAATCAATAAACAGCCTGTTAAAAGGTTTCGTTGATTGTAAAACAAGGCTTACGGAATTTTTAGGAGCCTTTGAACGTGCACTCGATCTCCGTGAAGAGGCTGAGCATATTTCTGCCTATAAGGAGCTTGTTTATCCTATCCCTTTGACTTTCCCAAACCCTATCGAAAATCAAGCCGCTAGTTGTTTGACAAGGTATGCTTAGAAAAAATTTGAGGCTAAATGGAATGCAAAGGACGCATATGCATGCGAGGAAACAACAGATAATGAAGAAGTGCATTGTTTCAAATTGTCACGTTACGAAAGGCCTGAAGTTATACGTTTGGTCTACTATAATGGTCGTGTACTTTATTGTAGCTGCAGTAATCTCGAATTTGCCGGGATAGTTTGTCGCAATTCTCTTGCAGCTGCTGTTCGTCTATCTCTTGATTACCTTGATCATGTGCACTTTCCAAAACGTTGGCAGAAAGACCCGCCCGAGTTGGAACTTGTAAAGGATTATGTTAATTTCTATAGTCAATAGCAATCACAAACCCCAGGAATTTTAACATCGCACGAATCATCTGGTGAAAGTAAATCTCGAATTCAGTTTATGCATATTAATCGACTATCAGGAGAAATTGCAAGTAAAGTTGCAATGGACCCCGACAAATGTGCAGATTTTACATTGTACCTCGAAAAGTATTTGGAGGCACTATATGCCTCTGACGATGATCTTGCTTCAACTCATGGGAATACTTTGGCATCCTCTGAGCTTCCAATAATCAACAACCCTATAAGAAGTAAGGCTGTTGGACGCCTAAAAAGGGAAGGATTAGAAGCGAAAAGGAAAAACGTACCTGCTGTGAAAAAAAATAGAGGCAGGCCAGAAAAAAATCTTGTAGTCCCGACCCAGAATCAAAATGATAATATTAACTTGAGCCAGCCTCGAAAGCGAGGCCGACCAAAAAAGCATCTTGAAGTGGTTCCGACCCAGAACCAAAGTGAGAATACTATCTTAAGCAAGCCACGAAAACGTGTTCGTAATTGAGGTAAACTTTTTTCTATCATATTTTTTTTTGAATTTATTTATGGGATGAAAGCTAATCGTTTTACTTACACTTAACACATGCTTATCGACAAGATTCCAAGTCGATCTCCAAATTACAAAATAGTGCAATGATATTTTAGTAAAGTATTTGGATTTTTTTTGGCTCTGAAGATTTATTAAACTTTATGCATTACAAATGAAAGAAATAAAGTTTGGAATTATGTACAAATTCAGTCTTATCATTCAAATGCTAGAACTTTAGCTTTAAACCATACTCAAATTTGTTGAATTATTACTCTATTAGCCACTGCTTATAGTATCCTTCAAAATAATGCCTCATGATTAAAACCTGAGCATTCTTTCCTACCAGCCTCCTTCTTAAATAAGACCCGGGGTGACTAGATTTACTGCATTTAACATGGTATGTCCCCAAATATGGTACCCGGTCCTTCACACAGTATGCACGGGTACTGTTCGGTTTTAAAAAATGAAGTCTGTAAGCAGTGGCCAACGATAATATTTGATGTGGAGATCACATGAGATGTAACAATTTGATTTTGTGCTTTTTGAAAATCAAGCGATGCATCGAATTTTTTCTGTTGAAAACAGAAGTTTTTTTATAAATTAAATTTATTTTAATTTTGATAGACCTAACCCATCCAAATCACTATATTGCTATAGCGAGTAAGTACAGTGACAGGTCACATAAAAAATAAATTTTACCGCAATAGCAAGTATGATAACTGTAAATCACCTATGTCATCACAATAGTCGGTAAGTACAGTAATAGAATTTTTTTACAGTAAATTGCTATAGAAATCACGATTATTCCAATACAAACTAACATATCCTTATCTAACTCTCTTATGTTACGAATAGTTAGTAAGTACAGTAATGGATTTTTTTTAAAGTAAATCGTTATAGAAATTATGATTATTCCAATTCAAACTAACATATCCTTATCTAAATCTCTTATGTTACCACAATAGTTGGAAAATATGGTAACAGAACTTTTACAGCAAATCGATATAGAAATTATGATCAGAACTAATATAACTCTGTCTATGTTACTACAATAGTCAGTAAGTAGAGTAATAGGAATTTTACAGTAAATCGCTGTAGAAATTACGATTATTCCAATATAAACTAATATAACCAATCTCTTATGTTACCACAATAGTCAGCAAATACGGTAACAGAATTTTTTACAGCAAATAATGATCAATTCCATACAGAACTAATATAACTCTAATCACTTATGTTACCACAACAGTTGTAAGTACAATAGTAGAATTTTTTACAGTAATCGCTATAGAAATCACGGTTATATCCAATAAAAACTAACATAACCCTATCTAAATCTCTTATGTACCACAGTAGTCGGCAAGTACAGAGTTTTTATTACTATAAAGATTCCAACATAACTCTGTCTAAATCACTTACTTTACCCCAATAGTAGGTAAGTACAGTAATAGAATTTTTTTATGGTAAATCGCTAAAGAAGTCATTATTGTTCCAACACAAACTAATATAACCCTATCTAAATCCCTTATGTCGCTACAATAGTCGGTAAGTACGATAAAAGAATGTTTTTTATAGCAAATTATTATTGAAATCATTCCAATACAGAACTAACATAACTGTCTAAATCACTTATGTTATAATAATAGTCGGTAAGTTACAGTAGTAGAATTTTTACAGTAAATTGCGAAAGTAATTCCAATTATTTATATCATCACAATAGTCGGCAAGTACGGTAAAAGAATTTTTTTTACAGCAAAACACTAGAAATCATGATCATTTCAATGCAGAACTAATGCAACTCTGTCTACGTTACCGCTTATGTTACCACAATAGTGGGCAAATATGGTAACAGAATTTTTTAGAGATCATGATCATTCCAATACAGAACTAACATAACTCTGTCTAAATACTTCCGTTATCGCAATAGTCGGTAAGTACAGTAATAGAATTTTTTTTATGATAAATCGCTATAGAAATCATGATTATTCAATACAATCTAACATAAACTTCTTATGCCATCATAATAGTCGACAAGTACGGTAAAAGAATTTTATACAGCAAATCACTCTAGAAATTATGATCATTTCAATGCAGAACTAATGCAACTCTGTCTATGTTACCGCTTATGTTACCACAATAGTGGGCAAATACGGTAACAGAATTTTTTAGAGATCATGATCATTCCAATACAGAACTAACATAACTCTGTCTAAATACTTCCGTTATCGCAATAGTCGGTAAGTACAGTAATAGAATTTTTTTTATGATAAATCGCTATAGAAATCATGATTATTCAATACAATCTAACATAAACTTCTTATGCCATCATAATAGTCGACAAGTACGGTAAAAGAATTTTATACAGCAAATCACTCTAGAAATTATGATCATTTCAATGCAGAACTAATGCAACTCTGTCTACGTTACCGCTTATGTTATCACAATAGTCGGCAAATACGGTAACAATTTTTTACAGTAGAGATCATGATCATTCCAATACAGAACTAACATAACTCTGTCTAAATACTTCCGTTATCTCAATAGTCGGTAAGTACAGTAATAGAGTTTTTTTTTTACGGTAAATCGCTATAGAAATCACGATTATTCTGATATAAACTAACATAGCCTTATCTAAATCTCTTATGTTACCACAATAGTCGGCAAATACGGTAACAGAATTTTTTATAGCAAATCGATATAGAAATTGATTATTCCAATACAGAACTAATGTAACTCTGACTAATATAGCTCTGTCTAAACCACCTACACTACCACAATAGTCGGTAAGTGCAGCAATAGAATTTTTTTTTTTAATGATTATCAAATACAGACTAACATAAACTTATCTAATCTCTTATGTCACCACGATAGTCAACAAGTACGGTAAAAAAGATTTTTTTTACAGCAGATCACTAAAAGTTATGATCATTTCACAGAACTAATATAACATCGTCTAAATCGTCTATGCTACCACAATAGTCGGTAAGTACAGTAATATAATTTTTTTTACGGTAAATGTTATAGAAATCATGATTATGCTATCTAAAATTGCATGTTACACGATAGTTGGCAAGTACGTACGGTTAAAGAATTTTTTACAGCAAAAATTAGTTCTTGCTAACATAACTCCGTCTAGATCACATAACCACAATACGTGGTAGGTACACTGATAGAATATTTATAGTAAATCACTATAGAACTTACGATTATTCTAATTCATTCTAATATAACCTTTATAAGTCGCTCATGTCATTCAATAGTAGGTAAATTCAGTACCAATTTTTTACAGCAAATTACTAATGAAATCACAATCAAGTTCCGATGTGATTTTCCGATCTAAATTTCCGACCTGACCTCGGAAATGTTGTGTATATTACATGTTTTACTCACGTGATTTTCCATTGATTTTATTGGTTAATAGGCCAGAGATATATAAGATATATCTCTGGCCAGAGATGCCTAGAAAACCCCTTATTTTTTATATGCATTATTGTTAAAAAATATTAATTTATACAAAAAAAGATCATTGTTATCGATTTTACTATCTACGTACATATTTAAATATTCATAAAATTAGTTTAATTATACAGTTCTGGCCAGCATATTCTGGCCAGCATAAGATATCCACTTTTTATAAGGTATTGTGGACAGGTTAAGTTTCTACTAATAAACCTTTTTAATTATCAAATAGATTTTTATACAATTTTTATTATTTGAACTATGCTAAATAAAGAATAAATTACTGTAAAAAAATCTTTATATCATATATAGTTTTAGATATAAATAATTAAATCAGATCAAAATAAGGATTTTGCATAGTATACAATAGAAAAGGCACCAAAAAATACAAAATTTTTGGTGCAAAACTAAATTTTAGAGAAAAGGGTGTATTGTAAACACAGTGGATAATTTTTGATCTACTGACCCGTTTCGGATGATTTTACTACCAAAATGACTGTTTTAATGGTACGATTCTAACAAGCACAAAATCGTTAAAATCCAATTATATGATCCCAAGATAATTAAAGGTTTATTATACAAAAATTTGCAGATTTACTAATTAAATTCAAATATATATAAAAATGAGAGTTATCATTTATCGCCAGTGCGATGCATCGCCACCCCAGATCGACCAATCGGGATGCAGGATCAGGTGTAATGTGAAATCGAAGCAAAACAAAGTTTTTTTTAAAAAATGGCTCTAACTTAAAATTTTGACTAAGAAACTACACTTTTTTTTGACAAAAAAAATTCCTTGCAAAATTTTGGGTTGGGAGGGCCTTCTAACTCTTGCCCTGCCAAACCCTAACCCTAATCGTAATGCGGGTGCTATTTGTTTTGTTTTGATTAATGTAAAATCAAAACAAACAAAATGATTGGTCGATCAGGAGGTAGCGATGAATGCACTAGCGATAAATATTAAAAATCTATATTAATATCTTGTGATCTAATGATCAGAATTGGATGATTTTTATACCATTCGATTCGTCTCTCTGAGCTGATTCGAATGGTATAAAAATAATCCAATTTTGATCACTAGATTGTAAGATATCTATCTGCCCTGTCTACAATACCCCCTTCACAATACCCCCACCTCCCTTATATAAATACAAAATTGCTTATAATTTACAAACAAATGACTTTAAAAAAATCTGTTTTACAAATTTGTTGCTTTTAGTCTAAACTACAATTCTGTAAGATAGATATTTAAAAAGTTATTTGAGTCTAAAGTTATATGGAATCAAAAATTTGGTGTTTAATATATAAAAAAATTGTTTTTATAGATTTTTAACCAATTAGAATTTTTGTTATACAAAAAATAGCCAATCAGATTTGAGTATAAGTCTCAAAATTTGGAACTTTTAAAAAAAATTGGATATCTTATACTGGCCTGAACTGTATATAGTAGAAAGTTTCACAAAAATTATAACAGAACAGGATAAAAACTGAGTTGCAAAATAGTGAAATCCGCTTTATAGATCAGGTTAAGAAATCTGCATTTTATTATGCTTTTTTTTATTATAAAAGTGGATAGCAAATTTCATTCAGGTTTTATTCTGAATAACCCATTTTCATAAATTTGTCTTGGGATTTTGTATTTATACATTGGGTTTCAAAATAAACAAAATAAGTGATACATTTCAAAAATAAATACAGTACATAGAAATTTTTAAATATGTACAGTGCAGGACACCTAAAGGCTGAAGTCACGTGATTTGTTCCATTTCAAAAAAATTTATCATCAAATTTGATGTTTTTTGAAATCCTGCATTTTTGATTGGTTAAAAATTAATTTTTAAAATTAATTTTTAAAATAATTTTTAAAAATTAATTTTTAAAATTAATTTTAAAATATTTTACAATTAACCAATAGTAGTGAGCCAAAACACGTGACTTGTCCCATTTTGAGGTCGTATCATATAAAAATACCACACTTTTAAACTCATATAAATTAAAAATATATAATAGGTTTAAAAAATTAGAGCCGCTAAGTTGTAGTAAATTAGCTAAACCACAAAATAGCAGCCCATTTTTTTTTTGATATTATTTTACATTAAATGCCATTAGCTTTTAAAGTTTGGGAAGCCCATTTTTACTATGCTAATTATAAATCTCGCTTTTTTTTTGTCAATACATTGACGTATGCGTGAGTTTATAAGAAATAATGCAAGGTCTGCTGGCTGACAAAAATAAAATTTCTGTACAAACCAAATAAATCGAGTACACGTTCTCGATTTGTTGATTTAGTTCCAATAAGTGAAACGAAATCGGATAGTTTAACGCGCTGGTGTCAGTATGAACAAATTTTAAAAATAGAATATGCGATATGAACTGATAATACTGTAAATACGGATAGAACCATGAATAAAACAGGTAAAAACGAGATACAACTTGCACATGTCAAAGTTAAAAGCCATGATAATACAGTAATTGTGGCAGAAAAAAGTTAACTATCAGATGATTGTGAACAGGGTAAATATTTATAATAAGAAGTACATGTGAATTTTAGTAGCTATGAGAGATTTAAATAGAGGCCCCAAATTTCAGTTAAGTCAATTTCAGCATAAGCCGCGATCTAACTCTATTTTTAATAAACTGAGTTTTCACCCGGGTCAGTTTAAGTCATAGTTATATAAACGGGTGGATAACCCTATACGTCTATTCAGAACTTTTTTACAGGTAGAATAGTCGTGGCAGATAAGATTTGCGATCAAGTAATTTATCTTTCACCTCATGATGCAACCAGTATGTAATATCAATATATATTATGGCGGCTTATGCTTATCTGAAATTTTTAAATCCCTAATAGCTACTAAAATCCACATGTACTTTTTATTATAAATATTAACCCTAATTAAGACCCAAAAATTTATAATAAAATAATCAAAATTTCAGCATAAGCTGCCACATTCATCATTGACTATTCAATTAATATTCACAGTTAGTCATCCACAAATAGAATATTTACGTATTAATTCTCAAATATTCACGACTGTTCATGAATTTTGTGAAACCTATACTGCTTATATCTAATATAATCTAATCCTCGACTATTCATGAATTTTGTGTAATATTCATTTATGATTGGGAATGACAGCAGATTAGCACGGTACGGTTTTTTAAAATTTGTACACGCATCTCTATACCAGGCTAATTAAGCTATTTATACAATGGTGCTAACCCGTAATCCCCTTTGCAATGGTATATTTTTCTGCTAAGTAAACACACACCTGAACATTCAGTATTGATATTGTTACACCTGAGTGATTCCATGGATCTGTGAGACATTCGTAAGAGGTAAATATTTAATGTTACATTTTTTATTGTTATTCATTTATCCATACATGTTATTGGTCATGTTAATCATTCACTAGAGATGCTAAGAAATAGCGACATCGAAAGACCACCGTTATGACTCACCTGTGAATAATCAGCAATTGTCATGACTCAATAACATAGTTATTGTATTGACATAAGCACCTAGCCATATTGGATCATTTCTAAACGTGATACACAATTTTTTATTCGGTATCATGTATTAGCGTTAGAAGTGACTCAATAAAAATGGTTAGTTGGAAAAAAAATATAAACGTAAATCAATAAATATTTTAAAATATAGTTTATAAATATTTCACTTATCAAACTTTGTTATACATAAATAGAAATTATATATTATTAAATATAGCAACTTATTTTAATTAAGAATGTTCTAAACCTATCATTAAGACATATAAGTCAAAGCTCTGATTTCACCCAATTTCACACCTTATATGAGATCATATGATATGCTAGATTTGTCGCGCGAAAGGAGAGATCGTCAGAATGGTTTTATCAGGAATATGGTCGCGTCGGGGAAATAATTATCAGAAAAATATCGGAGAAATGGTTTGTTTAAGGAAGTGATAGTCGGAGTGTCGGGGAGAAGTTATTATTGTCTTAGAAATAAATGCCGGGACAATAACGTGAAACGCAGTAGTAAACGAAATTACCGGCCGAGATGCAACAGACAAAAAAGCAATTGAGCAAATTAGAAAAAGCTGAAGTTAATTTCTTAAAGAAAGTTGGTTATGCTACTTTTCCCGAGTTAGAAAAGGGAGTCCAGAAGCTGATCGACAAATTGGAACAACAAAAACAAAGAGTGCTGGTACAAAAAAATTACAAAAGAGTTATCAGTTATTACATATCATGACGTATTTTATGATGCAGATTGTTTTTAATCCATGTTAAAAAAAAAAAAAAAAAAAAATAGATTCTATTTTCAGCATTACTTGAAATTTGAAATTTCTAATTCAACTCTACACTATTTACTTGTGGCTTTTAAGCTTCGTTAATCATAGATAATTTAATCCATATATTTAATTAAATGCATAGCAAATCAATCCGATTTAAAGCACATATAGTCTAGGAATGACTCCTCCTCTATAAGTGCACTTCACATGCACTTTCCCTCTATCATTCGTTTTAATGTAATAATGTATATCACTCCGACGAGGTGAAGGGTTGACAGTATGTTTAGTCAATCAAAACGGTTCCCATATAGTACCAGCGTTGCAATGGGATATGGACATTTTTTATAAAAAAATAAGTAACTATGTTTGGAATGTACGTGTATATTTATATATTTTTTTATTTTTAAAATTTTAAATATCGTACTTAAATTTCTGGACATTCTTGAATACGATTTAACGTGACCTCACACAACTAAATATAGGATTTTATATATTTCTAAAGTCGCAAAAAAAAGAGTCTGATTTATATCATGAAAATTTGATATCACCCGTCTAGATGAGAGTAAAATGAAACAAAAATTACCAAATTTACACTAGCATTAGTACTGTAGTATATAAATTAAATCATTTACATTAATTTATTAATTTGGCGATACCTTCCATAGTTATTAATACGCAAGTGTTCTACAAAATTCCCTGCAAGTAATTGTGTAATCTTACATCTCATTTTGATTATGCCATTATAAATTCTTTTTCCCTTTGCTTTGAACTGTTTACAATGATGTCCATGGCACATTCTCTTCTTTATCTCTTTCTTGGGAGCCGAGACTTGTATCAATATTAAAAAAAAAGATGTCTATGAGTTATTTACCCGTAGATTGTGTTACGATAATATTAGAATACTTACGATATGAACCTGGTTGCCTTTTTTCCTGTCTTATAATCAATCGTAGTTGGTGTCAAGTAACGGTTCCAATTTTATGGAGTGATCCTTTTAGTATTTTTGGTGAAAAATTTGGGCGAAATATTATAAGAAGTTATCTTATTTGTCTAAATAATGAAAAGAGGCTGGATTTAATTGAAAATGGAATCAATATACCTCTTTCTGAAAAACCGCTCTTTGGATATCATAAATACTTGAGAATTCTAGACTATGAATTACTAAGTCATCTGGTTCGGTCTTGGATGATAGGGAATGAACGCTTTAAATATTTTGACATCACTCTTTATGAAGAAGGCTCTGTTTCAAAACACCAATTCTGTCTATCTATGTTATGCAAGCTTTTTATGGAAAATTGTTCAATCAAGTCATTTCGCTTGTCAAAATCATGGAGACACCTTGATATACCTGACGTTTCAATGTTTTCATCAGGCAATCCTGGATTAACTAAAACTCGAAAACTAGAAATTTGTTTCACGGAGGATGAATCTAAAATGCCAAATACTACAAAACTTTTAAACCTTTTGCCTTCCTTGTGCACTGAGCTTAATAGTTTGTCGATAAATTTTCCGACGGTTACAGATTCGAGAGACATGCGTGAATTTTATGAATTGTTTAAGGCACAACGTAATCTTAAAAAATTAAAATTATCATGGTCTCGTCAAGTTTTTAATAATTTTCTCAAAGTTGTGAATTCTCGAATTAATAACACCTTGACCAGTCTTCAATTGCAAAGGCTTAAATTGGATAATCTCTCTTTAGATGCTTTAGAATTCTGTAGCAACTTAAAAACATTCAAAATAATGAACCTTTGTCAGGATCTTACATTGACTCCGCAATGTCTTTCTTCCTCATCTATTTATTTTTTCAAAAATTTCTACTTTTGGTCAAACTGTAACATGTCCGCTCAAGCAACCGCGGCTATTATCAAAAAAGCTGGTCGATCATTGCAAAGATTACATTTAGATTTTATTACAAATGAAACAGTCGATGCGATTCTTCATTATTGTCCAAACCTTTCTAGTTTGAAAATTGACAACAAGAGTGATAATGATAATAACAATCTTATCAAATTATTGAGCGGTATGAATGGAATGAAATTGAAAAAACTCGACTTGGTTTTTAATTCAGTAATTCCACCTAGGCTTGGACAAATATTGCCACCTTCTCTAGATTCTTTGACGCTACTTAATGTCAATCCTATCTTCTACAAATCTCTTGAAGAGTTTCTAAATGGTATCCAAGCTCAATTATCATGTTTAACCATTTCATTTCTCGGAAAGTGCTTACCAGAAATTTTAAAAGTGATTCGAGACTACGTTAAATCAAATAATACACTTAGGACTCTTAATTTTACTTCTCATCCTCTTAGGTACATATGTGAAGGGGAATTGAATGATATATTGGTCATGAAGCAGGAGCTTCATGAGACCGTAGACGTGTTATTTGATGATTCCAAGGATTATCCTAATCTTGATGCCGCAACTTAAGTATTTAAAAGGATTGTATAAATGTATTTTTAGATTATATGAACGTTTTATAATATAACATTTTCACATTTTTGCATTTATTTTAATTAATATAATATTTGTTTCATCCTTCTAATTATGCAATTTTATTCATATATTAAGTTATTACCAATTTTCCAACTTTAAAACTTATGAAAAATAATCATATTATTTTAAACCAAGAAAATATATTTTATTTATATAATAGTATATACTGTATATTATTAAACTAAAAAAAAAAACAATTATATATATTTATTATAAGTATAGAAAATACAAGTTTCCCGTTACGACAATTATTCGGATACGCATGTCACGAGATATAACACTTCGTCTATTTTTATTCATTACTAACCAAATTATACTTTAAGTAATTGCCGTAAAGAAATATATAAGTGAGATTACGGACGTTTGTGCGTGCGTACCTATTTTGACGCACGATATCTCGTGAACCGTCGATCAGAATCGCATGGTTTTGGTATCCTTCGATTCGTCTCATCGAGACGAATTGAATGGTACCAAAATCATGCGATTCTGATCGATAGTTCTCGAGATACGCTAATAAAATAACCCTAATTTGACGAAGTAATGGTTTACAAGGTCAGAATCAGATAATTTTAGTATAATTCGTTGAAACGAATTGAATGGTGCCAAAATCACGCGATTTTAGTTGATGATATTTTAATAACTGCGTCAAATTAGACGCTATTGTATTTGCACGTAATAACGCGCATGCGCTTTATTTCGAAATTCCCACAAAATAGCGCCCATGCGCGTCCCAAAATAACGCACACCCTAAATATACATACGTCATATAACAAAAGCAGGGTTCTTCTGGTAATCAAAACTGTCAAAATGACTCGAAATATCGCGCATTGCCTCGAAATAACGCGCATCTGCGCGTTATTACGTGTAAAACGGTATATCAAATTAGGTCCATATTTTAGACACATTTCAATGAAGGATGTCCTTGATTGAGGTTGGATAATTTTGGTACCATTCGATTCGTCTCGATGAGACGAATCGAATGGTGCTAAAATCATCAAGTTCTGATCGATACGTCACGTGATATTATCGTAAACGTTACCTGTGCAAAAACTCCTTATGCACGGAAGTTAATGATTTTATCATAATGTATGTACACCCATACTCTAACCCTAATTTGACTAGGAAATTCCAAATACACTTAAATTCCGTTCCCACTTAAATCATATATATCTATATTTATGTGTTGATGTATTATTGTGCGTGAAAATGAGGTAGAATTTAACTTAAGGTGGAAAGGAGGCGTTTTGACAATGAAATAACAAATCTTGTCACCCCTAGGTATAACAAAAACAAAAAACAACTATGGAATACTCGTTGTTCATGTGGTCTACAGCTGATACTATTTTCTTTTTTTTTCATATCCGATGATCTATTCAGCTGGGTTATCATATTTCTTACCCTCGATATCCGGACTGTCTGATTAGGCTATCGAAACCCATACCCATTACTAATCTAATTGTACCTAAAAGAGGGCAAACTTATTTCCATTTCTTCTCTTAAATAGATTTTCTATGACCTCATACTTATCATCGCTTTTAGAGGAGTCTCCAAATTTCCGAGTCAGAATGCGCCGGAGCTAGATCGGCATTTAGCAATAGTATTTAGTAGCCTACAGCAAAATTATCAGCTGGGCATTTTGACTTAATGAATGGCTATGGTTTCATTAGTAAAATTTAGTGATCTTGGAAAAATTGATCAATTCTGTTCCAGCCGACCAGGATTCTGATGGATCCTCCCGTACGAGTTCATTCATGCTTTCAAGCCGGCATTTATCATACAACTCACTAAGGATTCAACCTTTGATCCGGATAACCGTCTAATCGATATGTTTTTGACAAGCCAGTTTAATATAACAAAACGGGTCACCCGGTATACATAACGCAAAACTAAACTCCCCAAGTTTATACATAGTATAATTGTTTCAAATCCCAATCTCCTAATCCCAAATTCCAATTTTAATATATTTGGACAATCAGCTTTGCTGGCAAGTACTGTATATCAGCTCGGTCTCTCGTTAACAGATAACTATATCGCAATAGAGGTTTTATCTTATAATGATTTTCTTTATTTGGCCTTGCATAGCTAGATTTAGGGTTCCAACCCGGTTTGAAAATTTCTTTTCGTGCCGGGTCTAACACTTTTTCTACCGGAGTATCCGAAACTAAAACGGGTCACGGGTGACCATTAATGTTCCACATATTCGATAAATGCTCAGAATGTTTAAATTTGATAATCGTCATAAACATAAAGTTGGGATAAACATAAGGCAATCAAAGGTTGCTAATATTGAACATACGATTATTCAATCTCAATCAGAATTACGAGCCAATGGGTAATCCGTCATTAACGTTAATGGTTGACCCGTAAACCGGATTGTCAAAAGCACGGGTCGGGTTATCGGATACACGGTTATCCGTGTTAGAATTTGGATCCATAGTTAGACTTACAATGCAAAGACCCTTGATATTGTGGAGATAAGTTTGAATTAAAGACATTATTAAAAACTGTGTTTAATTTAATTATTTTGTCGATATTAGAAGGGTTTCAAGAATGATAGCTCTAGGGCTTATTATACTCCAAGAATAATTTAGGAATCTAAACCACTCCATACCGGTGTAGTTTATATGCTACATCACTCCAGATTGTTATGGAAGTCAAATAGAGTAGTTTATACTCCAGAGCTACTACTATACTACCCCAGATTAAAGATATAAATAATTTTGTCAATTGTTGTATATTATTAAGATTTTTTATTAAAATAATCAGCGTCATAACATTATATCATTATAGCAAATGAGATTGTTCTCAGATATAACTAATGAGCAAGTTATTTTAAAATATACTATAAAATTTAATTGGAGTAACATACACCGGGTAAAATTATAAAGTTTAATCTGAAGTAATAGCCTGGTTTTAAATGGGCACTCTGGCAGAGTATACACCGCACCACTCTGGATCACTCCGTTAACAGCCTTAGTTAGCTCCATATAGGGTTGTTATAACTTACTTGACAACATACTTTTACATGGTAAATTATAAGTCACAATATAGGTATTAAAGTTGGCCAAATCATATGACAATTTCTACCAGCATTAACATCAACTTGACCCAGCTAAACAAATGACCAATTAAAACCACCAAATTATTGTATAATTTAGGCCAAATTTTATAAATTCATACGTATAACTTACATAACCTAGCCCCATACAAGTAATGGTGCTCGATTATAGCATTCACTTATTTGCGCGGGTAATACAAGCTCCTGGAGAGGAAATAGCCAATCGGAGAGTGCAAATTTTGACTATTCCGGATCAGCCCGACGAAGAATTCGAACACGCGTAAAAGAAGAAAAAAGCGAAAATACGCAAAAACTAATGTTTAAATCGATCTTGGTGCACTAATTAAAAATGACGGGAATGAAATTTTACTTATATTATACATCACTCTAACCTTATAGCCTCTAACGTTAAGGCCCTAACCCTAAATTTTTATCTAACGCACTTAGTTTATTTACAAAATCGGATTTCCTTGTTTGGTTTGTGTTACCCGCGCAAATAAGTAAAATGCTCGAGCATAAACTGCATTCGGTATTACAGCTACTTTCATAATTCCTGGAACACCTGATAAAAAATTGGCCGAATAATTTTTTGGTCAATCCGATTAAAGTTTATAATTTTGCAATAAAAATTGACATGTATATGTTGTGTCCCGATGCCCGATTCGGAATCGGGCTGCCCCAGATGAGAATTTTGTAGCAGAATTAGGACTTTAGGTGACTTTAGGGTTAGGGTTAGGCTAGAGTTAGAGGTAGGATTAGGCCAGATTCCAAATTGGGACAAATTCTTATCTGGGACACAACATATACGTACGTACGTAATTTAAGATCAGGTGACTAATATAAATATTGAATGTTGTATGGCTTTCAAAGCATCTTCGCTAGAAAATACAATAGATAAAAAAAATTTAGAATGGTCTATCATTTCGAAAATTGCCAAACATTTAAGTGTTAGCATATTTTCTATAAGCCGGGTTTTCAAGCACTTTCAAAGTATTGAAAAACTTCTGTCACTTTCAAGATTGATATAAAATATATTAATGAAAAAAACCTGATTGTGAAACTCTGGTTAGACATAAAATTAGTTTTATGACAATTGCGAGCCAAATTGTAAATACAAATAAAAAGTACTATTTTATATATACAGATTTCTTTAAATACTGCCAATTCATGCAGTATGTTTATTATTAAAGTCTAATTTATATATAGAGCCATTTATATATACAGTCGCACCCAGTGTTGTACATGGGACAGTTGGGACATACGTTGGGACATTTTGGGACATTCTGGGACAATTTTATAAATTGAAATTACTTAAAATTTTATTAAGATAATCTAATTAAATTTTTTTAAAAATGTGTTCAGCACCTAAAAAAATATATAATTATATATTTTTTAATTTATTAATTATTAAGGCTTGGACATAGTTGGGACACTTGGGACGCTGGGACGTTGGGACGTTGGGACATGGCAAAAAAAGGCTGGGACAGTGAAAATGTACAACACTGGTCGCACCCCTCTAAGCACATGCCCTCAGGACCATAGTAAAAAAAAGACAAAATGTGCACTTAGAGGGGTTTGCATTTAGAGAGTTTAAATTTATAATTGTTATATTGTTTGGGACCAAGAGGAGTATGCACTTAAAGAGGTTTTTTATATACCATGCACTTAGGGAGTGTGCACTTAGGAGGTGCAACTGTATATATTTTACTAAGACTTATTGGCTGACAAGAGCAGTCTTTCTATAGTATATTTATTATGGTAAAAAGATTACAGTAATTAAGTGTTGGATAGGATACTTAGATATTTAATTGTCATAATTATTGGTTGCATACAATTGGATTTGCCTTATAATACATTTTGGTGTCAAATACAAGATATATAAACAATTCATTAATTTGAAATATGAAAATAGATCAAATTATGATTCTATTTTCTACTGTATAAATAGACCAAAAGGTAGAGGTGGTTTTTATGATCACATACAATTCATTTGTACTCTATGATATATAGAAATTTTCATAAACAACGAAAAAAATCAAAATCTTTCTCTAAATATAACCAAGACTACTACAGTGAACCCTCTATAAATGCAACTCGTAGGGACAAGCCTACAACGTGCATTTAGGGATGTTTGCATTTAGAGTGAGCCAATTAAATTGCAGCTTTAAAAATTTGATTATCAAGTTTGTGTAACTTCTACCAAACCTGTATAACCTATTTTAAATACTAAAATTTGATTAGCTATGTGCATTTAGAGAGGTTAGTGTAATATAAAATGTTATTCAAAAAAACGTGCATTTACAGAATATCGAACGTGCATTTAGCACTAATAACATCTTATGTAATAGAAAAAAACGTGCATTTAGAGAGGTATTGCATTTATGGAGGTTGCATTTATGGAGGTCTGACTGTACTAGTTAAAAATAAAGCACATCAGACAAATTTCTAGTCCTGATATATCACTAATATCTAGGGGTTAGTAAAACTACAGTGACAACTTATATGATATATATAGCTAATAAAATGTCTTGCATGATTTTGTATAATCTTTATAATTAAAAAATTTGCAATTCTATACTAACGAGTCTTTTAGCAATAATAACCAAGCACTGATTCAACATATGTTATTGCTATACTCTATTGCTGCTAGTTGGTAGATTTATATAGAGATTGGTATTCACAGAGACCAAATTAACTTCTTTAAAAATAATTGAAATGTTAAATGCAATCTTATTACTAACTCTATATATACTTAACAAACTATATTTTGTAGAGATACTTCAATACATATATGATATTAAAGTATTATCCCATGGGTACTATGTAACAACCCGTGCTTTTTTTCCTAGTTATTTTCACCGGTCAATATGAAAATCATGTGACACATGATTTTCATATAGACCAGTTGATTAACGTTAATTCACGATTATGTAATCAACAAGACTAAGTATTTCTTTACGGGTTTTAAAATAGTTATATTTACTAGAATGTAGGTTTTAAAATTGCAAAAGACTATTTATTAGATTTGGTGGGTTTTGAGATCCATTGGTTTTTAAAATTGTCATAGGAAGACAAATGACTATAATAGATTCGAAGAGTTCTAAATTGTTATAAACAGACGAAAGACTTTATTAGATTCGAAGGGTTTAAAATTGTTGTAAACAGGTGAAGGACTTAACTAAATACTAAAGGTTTTAAAATTGATATAGACAGATGAAGAATTTTAATGTAGTTTGTTAATTTTTCATTCAATAAAAAAAAGTTTTATTTAAATATTTAAAATATTATTTATTTTTTTATTTTTATATTATTATCACGTTTTTTATGTTCTAAAAGGTTAAAAGTGAGTAACGTTTAAAAATAATATTTAAGAGTAGTCTTGAATGTGCCGAAGGTTCCAAAGATAATAGAAGAGCTTGAGCTTGAAGAATTAAATTCTTAAATTCGTTTTTCATGTTATGAAACTGGTTGAGGCACAGCCATTTAATACACTTGTTATTGTAGTATTCTTTACATGAGATTCTCTGCAATTTGAAAATTTCTTCGGTTATTGTGATGTTACTGTTTTTTTATTCAATTTTATTTTATATTTTTAAATAAAAAAAATAAATAGGTCAATTATTGAAATAAAGTTAAATTACTACAGTAGCTGAGTTTATTGAAATGACGTATTGCACGAGTTGTTACGTCGTAATATAAAATAACATTTGACTTTTTTAAAAAAATTCACCCGGCCACAGTGTTGGCCAAAAATGTGATCATATTATATTTTTTATAAGACCACTAGTCATAATGGTCATTTAATGATAGTCATATAAGTTTTGGTCATGTAAATTATGACTTATTTTTATGACCAATATGACTATTAGTCATATAACCAATTATGATCTAGTCATATAACTAGTATATAAAATTACTATATTTTAAATATAAATTGCTTTAGTTTGTGCCTCAAATTCTTAAAATAATTATATGTATTATATTTAGGCTATAATATATATATCTAAATTAGTATGTATCCTATTCTCTATACTATTTGCTCATACAAGCAAATTATATACAAGCATGAATATACAATCATCTTAGTCGATTAACCCAAATAGTTATGTGGCTTCTAAATCTCTAAAAAATAATCAACAATTCAAAAATGACAAGATCTATATACTGCAATACTGGTAGTTTTGCATATAATTTGCTCAAAAAAGTATATTTATCAAAATCTATCTATACTCTTTTCCTAATAATTCTATTTCTAAACTCTAACTTAACTATAAAAAAAACTAAAAAAAAGACCCCAAAATATTTTAAAAATTTGACACAAAATAAGTTCAATTTTCATTATATTATAATCTGATTTCATTATAATCTGTCACAAGGATTAGTATTGTATACATACTTGTCATATGAATATGAGAATAACAGTATAAGTTTCCAAGAGCAAATTAAGGTGGTAAAAATTCTTTTATTAATTCCTTCTAACAATTTTATGCAATACAAAATATGTGAAGTTCCTATATGTATTTATGTATTTATACCCTGCTTCACTATATGCATTTATTCAATAAGATGCAAGATTTTGTGTATATATACACTATTTAATTTACAATATAATGATATACTATGTCAATACAGAAAACAAAAGATATTTTCTAGTGATCTTTTTATTAGACAGAATTTAAGTTAGAGAAATTGAAAATATAAATTGATAGATAATTTAGCATCTTAGAAACTTTTTTCAATCATCATCAAAAAAAACTATAATCAATTAGCTAGTATAAATATTGCTTTTTAATTGGTTAATTTTTTTTATCTTAGATTATAAGGTCATAATCCTTTTTTTTATGACCAAATAAATTATGACTAGTCATAAAGGTCATATAGGTCATAAAAGGTCATAGTCCAACACTGTTCGGCCAGATTATGAGAACCAATTTTATTTATGTGCATGGCCTTA
The DNA here is from genome assembly GCA_003550325.1 of Gigaspora rosea. NCBI lineage: Eukaryota > Fungi > Glomeromycota > Glomeromycetes > Diversisporales > Gigasporaceae > Gigaspora > Gigaspora rosea. Next base: position 172,422 of record QKWP01000244.1, read on the forward strand.
TTAAAAAATTATAAACTATTTATAGTAACACAAATTTATTCTGATCTCTAGATCCTGTAATTGGATTTTTATGGTTTTGGGCTTGCTAGAATCCTCTCATTAAGCTGATCATTTTGGTAGTTAAATCATCGAAATTAGCCTAGTAGATCAAAAGTTATTAACAATTGAAAATTAATTTTAAATTGTTAATAACTTTTGATCTACTGGGCCAATTTCAATGATTTAACTACCAAAATGATCAGCTCAATGAGAGGATTCTAGCAAGCCCAAAATAAATAAAATTTAATTACTGGATCCTAAGATCGGAATAGATTTGTGTTACTATAAAAGTTTTATAATTTATTAAAAAAATTATAAACCATTTATAGTAACACAAATTTATTCCGATTTCTGGATCCTGTGATTGGATTTTTATATTTTGGGTTTGCTAGAATCCTCTCATTGAGCTGATCTTTTGGTAGTTAAATCATCGAAATTGACCCAGTAGATCAAAAGTTATTAACAATTTAAAATTAATTTTCAATTGTTAATAACTTTTGATCTACTGGGC
>QKWP01000244.1:183287-196550 GCA_003550325.1 Gigaspora rosea
TTTTTATAAACTACAATATATATTAAAAACAAGAGGCTAGAGATAATATTTATAGAGTTCGCCAAGAATTAGTAAATAATTTTTTTGGCTAAAATTTTTTTCAAAATTTGTCTATTTTTAGCTTATAAACAACTTAAACTTTTTTTCTTATAATATAAAATTAAATACTACTATAATATAATCTTTATTTTTAAATATTATCAAAAAAAAATTTAATTAAATATTTTAAATTTTAAAAAAAGTAGATCATAAGTATATTTATAGCAATTTTCCAGGCAAATTTGCCTGGAATTGCTTACAGTTTAAGGGATAATAAAATATAAGTAAATTAATATTAGAAAATACATTCAAGAAACTAATCTAGAACTCGTTCTATAACATTTCCGTCCCCTTTAAGAATGAGCACTGCGAATTCTAACTTCATCCAAGAGCATAGAGAATTTTTTTTCACTTAACTCTTCCAAGTTAGTATAAGTTATGTCCGTAGTGAAGTAGAGGATAGTCAATCCACAAATTTGAAATAGTTGGAAAATTCAGTTGGCACATTTCCATACTCGTGAAGCTCGTCGAGATCCTAAGCTTTCTTTTAGAGTGTTCCATAACTTTTGGGTCTTTTTCTTGGTTTTGCTATTTATCTTTAGTTGTCGAGATAATAACAGGCTTCAAGGATTTTAACTTGGGGTTCTCTATGTCTTCAATGGCTTTCTATTCTGAGTCGAGTAAGTATGTCTTGTAACTTTTCTGAGTCAGTATTTCCAGTTAAAGGATCTCTTCGGATGTAAGTTCTATCCCTTGTCTCAGTTAAATCATCAATCATTTTGTTTAAGGTAGTTCTTTTTGAATCTTTTTCATTTTCTGGTTCAAGAAGGATTATTGTGTTTTCCTCAATTGATTCTAATAGAGGGTCAATTGCATTGTCTTCTGGTTCTAATTTTAAATTTTCTTGAGTAGGTTCTGTCGAGTAAATATAGTTCTCAAGATTTGGTTCAGGTGAAGGATCATTCTGGATCTGGGTTTTATTTTCTGTAGGAAATTGTAGCGAGAGCAAAATTTCGTTTCCATTAGTTATAATAACATTATTTAAAGTAATACCCAAACTATGATTTTGTGATAAGGAACTAAATTCCAATGTTTAATAAATTCAGTAAGGGTAAATAAGGTTTGGGGTTGGAGTGTTAAAGTTTCCATAAAAAAAATTAAAGTTTTGTTCTTTGAGAGAAAAAGTAAAAGGAGAAATATTTTTTTTTTAGAAATTGTAATATTGGAATAAGGGTGGCTAATCTAATAATAAAAATATTGTTGTACATGGTAAATAAAAATAAGACTAGATAATTGTTTTGCAATGTCTATTATGTTCATAATGGCTATCATGTGATCAAAAATTCGTAACAAAGATCACGTAACCAAAAATCTTCTTGTAATTCAAAAATGCCGTCAAGTAAATTTGCGCGTTCCAATGACGTTTTCGTACTAAGATAAGCTTAGTAGAAAAGATGTGGAATCTTTTAATGGGTATACAGTTAAAATTTCAGCTCGAACGGGTCAAATTGATTGACTTTACTTAGTAGCAAACGTTCCATGAATATAAAAATCTGATTTCTATATATTATTATTATTTCTAATTTTTAAATAAAATGGGGTGACTGATTCTAAAAAAAAATTGTTTGTTGTACACTATAAATTAAGGGGTTAAGGCTGTGTTTCCATCTGTTTTAAGAATTTCTCTCCGAAAATTCTAAATGACAATCATAGGTTGCCAATCTTGTTTCTCATAGTACTTAACAAGACGATCACTATTGTAGTACTGCTTTAATGTTTATTCATCTGTTGTACACAGTTTATAGGCGCCATTATTCAATTTTTCCTTAACAATAAATGGTCCTATTCTTTTCTCTTCAAATTTTGCAGAGCAAGAGGCTTCTATGTCTTTTCTTTGTACCCAAACTTTGTCACCAATTTCAAATTCTTCTTTTTGTATTCTTGAGTCAAATCTAACTTTCTGTTTCTTTTAGGATTTAATTGTATTCTCTCTGGCAACATTATGTTGGTATGGTAATTCTTCTATTAATTCAAAGGCTCTTTGTAATATACTGTTTTCTAATGATATTTCTTCATCTGAGTCAGCTAGGTCTATGGGGATAACAGTTTCAATGGGTAGGATAGCTTGTCTACCATATACTAAGTGGAAAGGGGTATATTCAGTGGTTGCATATCTCTTGGTTCTATACGCAAACAGTACAGCAGATATGTTCAGGTCCCAATCTTCAATATTTTCTGTAACTTTTGCAAGAGAATTACAAAGAGTTATATTAAAACTTTCAACAATTCCATTGGTATGAAAATGATAAAGTGAAGAGAATATGTGTTTTATCAAAAACTTTTCACACAATATTCTAACAACTTCACTAGTGAAATTCTTTCCATTATCAGAAAGAATAATCTTGGGGACTCCATGTCAGCAAACAATTTCTTCAAAAATGAACTTTGCTAGGGTTTCTGCACCTGCATCTGGTACAGCTTTAGCTTCAGGCCAGCGAGTAAGATAATCAGTTGCAACAATAATTAGCGATTGTTGCAAGCAGTTATTGGTAAAGGTCCTACTAGGTATATGCCTATTCGTTCAAAGGCTCTTTCAACTTGGATAGGGTGGAGAGGTTCTTTTCTTTTGCTTTTGCCTCGTTTTTGGCAGACTTTACATGAGCGAACATAATTTTGAACATCTTTGTACATTTGGTCCCAATAGTAGCATTCAGATTTTTTATAATACATAGCATCGGTTCCTAAATGTCCAGTGGTAGGATGACTATGCATCATATACAAAATTGGTTCAACTTTAGTCCATTTGATTACTCTAATAGGTTTGTTTGGATCTTTTCTATTCTTTTTATATAACAATTTGTCCTTTATTCTATAATGTCTAGCTTGATTAATAATTGTCTTTTTTCATTGTCCGTTAAGTTAGAGGGGAGTGTGTCTGTTTCTAAGTATTCTATTAAATTTTGGTATTGATCCAAATTTATGTAATAGCAGTAGTAGAGGAGTGTGTCTGGGTCAGTAATCGAGAAAGAACATCAACATTCAAATGGATTCTTCCAGGTTTATGTATGATAGTAAAGTGGTAGGGTTGGAGTTTCATTATCCATCGGCCTAAATGTCCTTTTGGTTGGGAAGATTTTAATTATTTGAGAGCAAAGTGGTCGGTAACCAGTGTGAAGTGATTTGTACCAAAATATTTGTGGAAATATTCAATGGCCCATACTACGGCAGCACATTCTAATTCAGTTGCTCCATAGTTCATTTCTTCTCTTTTTAGACTTTTACTAGTATAAGCAATAGGATGTTCCTTTTCAACATCCGATATTTGACTAAGAGTAGCTTCAAATCTGGTATAGGAAGCATCAGTGGCTAAAATAAATTCTCTTTTGTAGTCAGGGTATATGAGGATAGGGGCAGTAGCAGGGACACGTATAAATTGGTTTAAAAATTTAAAATATTTATTGTGAAAATCGCAAATATTTGGATTTATTTAGGTTTTAACCAGTATTATGAAATTAAGCAGTAATTTAGGCCATATCACATGATTATTACATGATTGATAAGACTTGAAAATTTTGTATTACAAACAACCAAACATGCATGTGATTTATAATTGCAAATAGCCAATCAAATCGTCAAGATCATGAGGTTTATATATAGAAAAACTTCAATAAATTTAGTTTTATTTGGAAAATACTTGAAAATTTGGATTTACTTGGGTAAATTTGGATCCAAATTTTTACGTGTTCCTGGGCAGTAGTAAGTCGGTGCTTGAGTTCATTAAAGGCTTTTTGATATTGGTCATTCTATTCATAAGTATTATCCTTATGTAGCAGTTGATTAAGAGGGTAGGCAATAGAGAAGAAGTGTTTAATGAACTGTCGATAGTATCTAGCAAGGCCTAAGAATGAGCGTAGTTGGGTATCACTTTTTGGAGTTTGGATTTTCTGAACAGCAATTATCTTGTCTGGGTCTGGGGAGATTCCTTTTTCTTCTATTATATATCCTAAGAAAGATAGGCGTTTCATCCAAAAATTACATTTCTCTATGTTTAACTTCAATCCTGCTTCATGTATCCTGGTGAATATTTCTCTTAGATGCTTAATATGGTCATCAAATGTTCGTGAGAAGATATTGGTTTCATCCAGGTATACTACTACATATTTGTAAGCTATGCCTTGGTAAACTTTATTCATAAGGCGTTGAAAGGTAGCAGGGGCATTACACAATTTAAAGGGCATAACATTGAACTCGTAGGTTCTATATCTAGTGATGAAAGCAGTTTTCTTTTTATCTTCTAGGTGTACTTTTACTTGCCAGTATCCACTCATAAGATCAAGGGTGGAGAAATAGGTAGCTCCAGCAAGTGAGTCAAGCATTTCATCTATTCGGGGTAGAGGGTATTGGTCCTTTTTGGTAATGGCATTGAGTTTCTATAATCTACACAAAATCTTTTCTTTCCATTTTTCTTTGTTACCAATACAACAGGAAAGGCCCACGGGCTAGAGGACTCTTTTATTAATTTATTATCCAACATTCGTTGTACCTCTTCATTAATAAAAGTTTGCTCGGTAAGAGGTACCATATAAGGTTGAGAACTGACAGGAAGTACGTTGTCAGTAAAAATTCTATGGGTTACTAGATCAGTTCTACCTAGTTGGGTCATATCCTTTGCAAAAAGGTCAACAAATTCAAGAAACAGTTGTCGAAATTGGGCTCCTTGGTGAGTAGTTAAGGGTCCTACTTTTGGTTTGATTTCCTGAGTCACAGTATAAATTTCTCGAATAATTCTGGGTCTAGAATTGTCTGTATCTTCGAGTAGTTTTTGATCTTGCTTAGGATGACTCAAAAATTTGAGCATCACTATTATTAAGATTGGATACAGAAGCGGCAGAGGAAGAGGATTCGTTATACAAATTCCTTAGTCGATAATGGAAGGTTTCAAAGTAACTAACTCAGGCTTGTAGTTCCTTTATGGTCTGGTCCTGATGTTTAAAGGTTTTAGCTTGTTCCTGTAGTAGAGCGATAATTTGGGCCTGTTGTCTAATCTGTTTCTGAAGGAGAGGGACTATATCAGTGGGTTCTAAAATTGCTGGTACAGTTTTGATGGGTGCAACAACAGGTGATCCTGGTGTTGGAGAGGTTGGAGAAGACAGAACTTCTGGGTCTGGAGAAGGGTGAAGTGCTTCATAATATTCCTCACAATAGGAATCAAATTGTTCTAACTCAGTGTTCTTTTTGGCCATAATACATTCCTTACAGAGTCTAACAGTTCCTTGGAAATTTCTTTGTAAGTTTTCCATAGCTTTCCTTTGGTCAAAGCCTGGATGACTAGTGTCAAAAGATTCTTTTAAAATTTTTTATAGAGTCTCTTCTTCAGTTTTACTCAATTATACTTGGGAGGCTCTCATAATAATATTGACTTCATTATAGGTATAGTCCTAGTTGGATAGGTCAGCTATTTGGGGTTCAAGAGCATGAGCAAGGTCTTCATTACTTTCTCCAATCTGTATCTGGGCGAGTCAATAAATTCAGCTTTGGTTAAGGTCATATGCATGTCCTGCATTTCTGGTGGATTCGGTATAGTGATGTACTCGAGTCCATAAGTTGTAATTGGGATTTCATTTCACATCCTTGGCAGCTTTATAAGCATACAAGCATTCAAGATTGCAGAATCGAGTATTTTCTCGGATTGGGTCTAGTTTAATCATCTTGGATCTAATGCCTTGTTCTCTACAAAGCCTACATTCCGTTAGAGTTCCTTAGCCTTCACCATTTGTAAAGAATTCAATACTTCAAGGGTCATCCTGGTCTAGAGCATGATGGAAATCATTCTAACATCCTTTGCAAACTAAGGTTTGCTCCAGAGGCCTAATTTCTTCTGATCTCTTGGGTACCTTGCATTTACAGCAATGGTTTACCCTAAAAGGGGAAAAATGGAGTAGCCGATTGGCATTTACTTCCTGAGGTTGACAACCACATTGATATTGTTGGTTTTCAAGAATCTGGGTCATTTGGGGCAGTTGGCACCAATGTGTCCATATTCTCTACATTGATAACATAGGTTATTAGGACAGTCCTTGTACAGGTGGCCAGGTTGGGAGCAAATTTTGCAAATATTTTGTTTAGGGGCTTGTTTAGGACAGTATGCAGCAAGGTGTCCATAATGATGGCAATGGTAGCATTCATTATTAGGACAGTTAGCATAAAAATGGTTGTAGGAGTAGCAGCGTCCACATTTCTGTTTAGTAAATGAGGCGCTGGGTCTGGATCTGTAAGTAACTGTTGTCCAATTATCGGATTTGATTTTTACTACATAGGCTTCTTTTGGATGAAGGTATTCTTGTTCAAACTTTTCTAATTCCTTTTCATTAGTGATAGTTGGTTGAGCAGGCAAAGATTGATTGTGCTCATAGGTAGTAGGTATGTGAATTTTCTTTTTATTCTACCTGAGGGTATAAGCTTTGTTTTTCCAACTATAACTGGCATCTACTTTCTGCGACCAGTCATTACCTAGAAGTAATGAGTAAGAGGTAGCATTCATTACTTCAACATCCATAGGGATGGTGGTTCCTTCAATTTCAATGGGTAGGTTTTTGATTATGCCTAAGGGTCGAACAGAGGGTCCAGTGGCTAAGACAATTAGGCTAGAGGAAAGTGCTTCTATTTTCAATCCAAGTTCTCTTACAACTTGGTTAGAAATCATACTGACAGCAGCACCACTATCAATTACAGCATGATAGGGCTTTCTATTAAGTTTAATATTGCACTTAACAGGAGTAGTATAGGTAGGTGTCTGGATCTGTGGAGTATTGGATTCTTCAATCAAAAGGTTAGAGAGAGCAATTCTAATAGTTTTATTAGCCAGGAAGGCCTCAAATTGTTCATAAGTGTAATCATTGGCAGTGTCAAGAGTATAAACATCATGAGGATAGGGTGTAGAGGAGCAGTTTCTGGACCTGGATCGGTTTGAGGAGCGATAGTTCCTACTATCTCTATATCTATCATGTGATTGACTTCGGCTTCTGGATCGGTTGTATCCAGAGCGGTTATAATTTCTATCTCTGGATTGGCTTTTGTTTCTGGATCTGGATCTGTCATAGGATCGATTATTTCTGGAGGAGTAGTTATTGCTTCTACCACGAGATTGGTATCCTTGGTAATCCTTTTTATTATCCTGGTACCAAGTATGACAGTTTCTAATAAAATGTCCTTTTTGACCACAATAATAGCATATAGTATTTCCAGTGCTAGATTGAGGTCGGTCCTTACTTTGGTCAGTATAGTAGGCAGGAGTAGGAGTAGAAGGAGCAGCTTGTTTTTCAGCAAAATTTATGCTGAGCTTGGCAATCTGTTCGGTAAGACGTTCAATGGCTTGGTTGGTATCATTGATATTATGTGCAGAGGCCATTATCTGACCAGTTTCCCATTTTCTGGCTTCAGTAATAGCATCATCCAATTCAGCAGGTTCGGCAGCTTGGACATTCATGGTGTATTCAGGTCATAATCCTTGGATAAAGAACTGGATCATGACAGCTTCAGAAAAAGTACCAGTGGGATCTACTTGTTCCTTGAGGCGTTTAAAGCGGCTAATATAGGTATCAACTGTATCTGCGCCTTGTTTAATTTCAAATAATTGTTTTTGCCAGGTTGCTTTTTGTTTAGTGGTACTAAACTTTTCTCTGAAAAGATAGAAAAAACTATAGATATGTACGTCATCAACTTTTCGGTCATGTTGACAATGATAAAAATGAGTAGGGGCATGTTTAAGACTTGCAAGCCATTCTTGAGCATTGTCCTTCATATAAGCACAGGCAAGTTCTAATTGTCGAGCAGGGCTCCAGTGGTTAGCCTTAGCAGCTCTTTCAAATTCTTCCAGCTATGTTACAGGGCCCTGGGCTTCGTCACCTCGATAAAAGTCAATTTTAAGAAGTGATTTTTCACTACCTTGTCCAAGAGCATTGGTGAGAGTAGTCATTGCTTCAGCAGCGGCAATTAAAGCTTCATTAGCCATGTTTTCTTCTGGTTCTGGTTCTTCTATAGTTGCTTCTGATTCAGGTTCTGAGAGTACTTCTTCTTCTGGTTCGTCGGCTTGATAATTTCTTCTTTTTGTATTCCTTCTAATTCTTCCAATATTTCAACTAGGTTTATTTCTTCAAAATTTCCTTTCTTAGATTTATTTCTTCTTTGGGAAGTACTTGCTCTACAATTTCTTGGTCTGGGTAAGCTCCAATAAATTGAGGTTGGACAAACTCTGGTTGGGGTTCAAGTGTTTGGCATTGCGTTGAAGAGGAGAAGTATGTAAAGATGTAGTATTAGGTGCAAATTGGTTTTCAGAATAGAATTCGTTAACTATAGGTGGTTGAGGAGTAGTTGCAGGTTGAGGTGTGCGTTGAAAATAGGTATAAGGATTAAGATTTTAAATAAGTCGAGCAACTCGAGTTGGAGGAGGAGTAGTTGTGCGTGGAAATGGGTTATTTAAAGGGATTTCAACAATGGGTGAAGTAGGTAATTGAAGTAGTTGAAGTGGAGGAGGAAATTGAATATGAGTAGTATTTTCGTCGTAAGGGGCTAAAGTAGGAGAATGTGAGGGTTCAACTGGGTCGTCTAATTCTTCAGGGAATAGATTATATATAGATTGTGGGGCAGGAGTAGGATCAAATGTAAAAATATTATTGTTGTTGTCCTGGGGCATAGTACTGGTGAGGGGTTATTAAAGGTATTAGTTATTCGTGCAGGTTGAATAGGAGTGGCTAGGGTAGGGCCTTCGATATATAGATCAAAAGCGTTTCCTTCAAAATTGAGAGGTAAAATAGGTCGTAAAGTGTGCCGAGTATATCCTTGAAGGAGGGCAGCAATAACTTCAGTGGGGTTAAGGTTGGGATTATTATAGCGATAGCTAAAAACAATGTCTCTATCAGCAGCTCTAGTAGCGTTATAATTGTTATATTCTTTGAGAGTATAAAAAGCGGCAATAGTTTGTTGAGTATAGCTAGTAGCAAGGTATGCTTGTTGGTATCGATTTCAAAAAGTGCGAAAAGCTCGGAAATAGCAGATAGGAGGATAGCAAACTGTACAAGATAGGTCTGGGTTAACAATTTGTTGGACGTCTACGGCAAGAGTAGAAGGATGGTTGGCATCGTGTGCTTCAATTTGTTCTAAATGGATTTGATAAGCTCTATTCATATAGAAATCTAAGAAAATAGTTAGTAGACTTTTACAGGTTCAAATTTAAGTTAAACAGGTTTGGGTTTCTATTATAAATTGTTAGAGAAGAAAATAAAATACAAATCTAATTCTAAAATTACTAATTCAAATCAAACAAGTGCTACAAAAGCAGAGGCTTCAAGTATGCCCTTCTGAACGAATCTTTTTCAATTCGACAAGAAAATACCGGTGCAACAAATGCAAGAGGCTTCAAGTATGAACTTCTGAATAAATCTCTTTCAATTCGACAGGTAAACCAAAAAAAAAATACTTAATTACAAGAGCATAGAGAGGAAGAGGAGAGATATCCAAAGATATATCCTTGCAGAGATGAGGGAAGAGAGGTTCTAGTGTTCCGGCTGTTTTAAATGTTTTCGCTAGAAGGCACCAAAATGTTACAAGTGACTATAGCCTTCAATATAGTACTTGTAACACAGCACATAGCGACAGGGATCTTGTAAGGGTCAGAGAAGATATGAAGCAGTGTGGAAGTGGAATATTACTTCACTAGAGCGGTTTAGTATATATTTATTAAATGACAAGAGTATATTTATTGATCAAAGATATATTTTATTTATTTAGATAATAATATACAAGAGATATAACTATGTTTAGGCATTAAAGAGAGGAGGAAGGGAATCTGAGTCTAATATGTAGAAGAGGAGAAAACTAGGGTTTATATATCTTTTTACATTTATAAGTTACAATAGTACGAAATGGTAAAAATGATAGAAATGGTAGAAATGGTAGAAATAGTTAACCATGTTACTCATACTTCTAACTAAGCCATATATACTTTACAGAAACTACCTAATTTTTATTCATTAAGTTATTATAATCTTAAAGATTATAATAAAATTATCAAAATTATATTTTATAATAATCTTATAATACTCATAATAATCTTATAATAATCTTAAAATAATCTTATAATAATCTTAATAAAAACATCTTAAAATAATCTTAAACAATAATCATATGATTATCTTATAATAATTTATAATTATTAAACTATAATAATATTATTATTATTAAATATTAAATCTTAAAATAACCTTTTATTTATAAAAAAAATATTATTAATAACTTTAATATTATCTTAAACTATCTTAAATTCATTAAAAAAAAAGTGCTAGTTTCTGTAAAGTAGTTAATAATATAAAATAATAATAATGTAATATAAAATAATAATACAATAAAATAATATAATAAAATATAAGTAAATTAATATTAGAAAATACATTCAAGAAACTAATCTAAAACTCGTTCTATAACAATATAATATTAATTAAATATATATATTTAATAAATGTAAAATATAATATATAATAATAATAAATAAAAAAATAAAAATTTTATAATAAATTGCAAAACCGTACGAAATATTGCGTAATTCAGTAAAAAAGCATGATTATGTGAATATGTATATCATTTATTTATTTTTAAAAAATTTTGAAAATTTGCAAAAATTTGCAAAATATTGCGAAACAATGCGAAAACATCACAAAATATGCGAAAATATTACTCCTGCGATCCTGCAACCCCCAAAGGGTCATTTTTTTATTTCACATTGTATTATAAGATTTTTGAAATATTATAGCAATAACTTACGTAATATTATGTATATATCTGCTATAGCGTAAACTTACGTAATTATTACCCCTACGTAATACTCCGAACTAATTATAAGATTTTTGCAAGTTTATGTTTGTGTAAAAACTTGCGGAGGTTTATGCATATTTTTTTTTGCTGATGTATCTATATAAAAATTAACAAAAATAAGCAAACTAATACCTGATCTATCTATGTAATTACAATCCAAAAAGTTTTCACAATGCTCTGGTAATCCTTTGTATAAGTATAAATAAAAACAGGTTTACTAAAATGCATCTATGGTGTTTTATATTATGTTATACAAAACTATTAGAATAGCCAATCAAAATTTAAGATCAGGTGTAACGTAAAATTTTGGTTTTTTGTTTATTTTTTAGGGTGAATCTATTTGTAACCGTGGTTACAGTTCTGAGCCAATCAAATTGCTAGATTAGGTATGACAAAAAAATTAAAAAAATTACAAATCGCAATAACTTCAAATTGTGCCTATGAAACCAATATTTTTTTCTAGCTAAAAATGCTTCTTAAGATGTTTTATTATATAATAAACCTTCTTTTAACTCTAAATCTAACCCTAACCCCAATCTGGTTACTGTCACTGCTGGTGACAAGCACATTTTTTCTATTCATATTTCAAAAGTTTGCTTATGAAACCATCTTTGGGGCTCTAATAAAAAAAATTCTTAGCTAAATTTTGTATGTATTAATAATTTAATAAAATTCCAGGCCTTATTCTAACTCTAAAGTAATAAAAATTTATTTTTTGTTTTATAAAAATTTATTTTTGCAAATCTAATTTACCTATGGTATAAAATACTATAGATATATTTTATATTATCTAAATAAAAAAAAACAACCAATTTGAATTTAAATTTGTATTAGCAATAAATTATTTTTACTAAAAAATAACTATAATCTACTAATTACTTTACCAAAATTACAGAAAAATTGATTAATAATACTCTAATCTGTATATATATGAATAAGCAGAAATAAAGTTTCTACTAATTTTTAACAATTAGAATATTATTATTACTAAATTTGCAAAATTTTTGTATATCATCGGGAAATTTGATCATCAGAAATTAATTGATATATAGCGGTTAATCGATATATATCGATTAAAAAATAACGATATATATCGATTAATCTGCTAAAACTCAATTAATAACAAAAATTCGATAAAATTCAATAACTGAATGAAATCGGTAAAATACAGATATCGATTATCAACGAATTAATTTAATCGCTATTTTTCGATAATCTGATATATATCGATAAGTATCTATCATAATTGGAAACTATTAATTAGACACATTAAATATATACACTTTAAATATATACACTTTGAATTAATTAGACACTTTAAAAATACACTTTAAATTAAAACATAAAAATATTTGCTAGGTATTCATTACTTTTGTTAAATCTCGGGATTATATGCACAGTTCTATCTAAGCTCTCCAAGGGTATACAACTATAGTATTTAAGCAGTTTTAATTTGGGACATCCCCATAATTCACCAGCTTCCTCATACCAACGGACTAAAGCGAACTCAAGTGGCTCTTTATTTGCTTGACAAAACTTGAGTATTAGTAGTACCTTGATAGATAATATTTCGTTAATTATGTTACTCTTAAAGTTAGATGTAAATGAAAATATTGTCTAGCTTTGAGAGTTATTACTCTTATAAATGTTATTAACCCGCTTTTATTGCTTTTATTGTAGATATGCATTAATAAAATAACTTATTAATATATTGATACTTACCAAGCCACACTACTTAATTTCTTCTTCTCCGTTACTGCTATTAACAATAACGTTTGAAAACATTGGACTTCCATAAAAACTTGATGTAGCCCGAATTATATCTGTACTTTCTAAAGAAGCAGAAGAGAACAACTCCACACGATTATCATCATTAATAGATGTAGCTGATTCCTCCTCAAAAAATTCATCAAGACCGGTTAGTAAATTTTGAAAACCTTCAATTTGTAATGGGCCATATTATTTTTGTTATTCTCAAGGAAATCATCCAGCTCCTCTAAACTTAATGACCACAAAAATTTTTCAAACCCTTTCGCTTTACAATATTTCTTTTGGGCTCCCTTTTTAGTTAGTTTCTGGTGTTTAACCTATTAACAATGATATTAGCGATTAATAACAATTATTAGCAATATTTTCTATATTAATAACTTACAGTCTTTAATATTTGTTTCATATAGTCTTTTTTATTGGACATGCGATAGGGAATTTTTACGTAATCCTTATAAAGAGTTTCGTAAGTCTCCGTGGTCATACTATTTATAGATCCATATTCTTCAACTGCAGGTACTATATGATAGCACCAAGCATGAAGTTTTGGAAGCTGAAGACCAGTTGCATTGTATTTTGAAAATATTTCAA
>QKWP01000244.1:197325-279074 GCA_003550325.1 Gigaspora rosea
ATATGCATTTCAGATTTTAGTTGCAAAAACTTATAAATAGTATGCGGTCCGCAACCCAATTTCAGACACTAGGATTAATTCAAACCCGTGACTATACCTTATTTCCCAAAATGCATTTTTTTCAGGATGAATTGAATAATCCTTATCTTCTCCGCTATTAATCGCTTGTTTCATAGTATCTGGAGTTCTTGGAATTATTTCTGCAAATTTGTATTATTCAAGTCATCTCTTGAAACCAAGCACTTTGCACATGGCCGTCTTGAGCAGGATGGTTGATAAATGTTTGTAAACTTATCGGCTTCAACCATGTCCGCAATAATTATAGATATATATAGAATAAAAGTAATTATATCTCCATGTACGACAAAGTGAAGCTCAGGCCCTTCGACAATGGGCTTGAGAAGAGTCGACAAACACTTCTGGAAGACTTTTCTTTGAGCCATTCGGAATCTATCAGAGTTTTTTGTTTTAGAATCCATGGCTTTCAAGATCGGAAGGTATCCAATTAATGCTTTGGATTCTGGTTTATTTCTTTGGTGGGAATGTTTCCAAGCGATAAAAACATGGGATGCCCAGAAGATTTTCCCATGTAGTCCAGGGTTGTCGCATCTGAATAAAGTATAAGCGATAGCAAATGCTACCCAAGAAGTAAATCTGATTCTTCTCGCTTCCACCAATTACTATGGTATTGTTCCCCAAAGATTCTATACTCTACACCATTCCTTACTTCTTTTTTATCTTCATATTGAAGGACCAGTGACTGATTAATACTATCGATTATTAATAAAAACTTTATAGTCTTTATTAATGATCGATAGTAAAATACATATTCAACGTTTTGAAACGTTTTAACAGGAACTTCCTTAAACATCATATAAGAAACAATAGTGTCATCAAGAAATTCCTTTCCTGCCTTTGTTGATGGTGGAAGTGGCGAAATATCCAAATTCGAGAATTTATTGAAGAAGGTTATAAAAGCATCACCAGCCGAATTTGACAGCTGATATTTATTAATAATCTCCATAAATTTACGATATGCATCGTTAGACCATTCGACAGTTCGTGAGTGATATAAGTCCTAAAAAGCTTCATCAAATAAGGCCCCTTCGTAGTCTTCAAGGCCTATTTCATATGACTCAGTTGCAAACGATATATCTTCATGGTCTTCGATATCATTCACATTAGACGTATTTTGAGATGCATCGTCTTGAGTCATATTATCCATTTAATGAAGTTCTGCTTTCATGAAAGAATGCTCATGCTCAACTGAGCTTGCAGATCTTTCTATATATTCGCTCTATATGAAAATAATCGATTAATAACGTTTACTATATTAATAAGAAGATAATTAACCATTTACCCCATATTCTGAAGAATCATAATTAGGATAATCTTCTGGAAGATCCCAAATATCATCATCCACTTGTTCATTGGAGACTTCCTGATTTGAGGAACTTTGAAGGTGAGGATGTTTTTGTGAAACATGTTGAGTTAATGCGTTTGGTTTTGAAAATTCTCTATTGCAATACTTACACTGCCAATGCATTTTGAGAGAAAAAGAGAACCCCCGAAAGAAAAGAGAAAAAAAGAGAATAAAGACGAAGAAATGGAAAAACGATAGTAATTAGTATTTTGTTTAACTTGTTATTCTATGGAATTAGTTATTGCTAGCTCCATGTAATCTGTTTTATATAACTTATTGCTAAGAGCATAAACATTTAACTTTATAAGTAGCATTTATTAGTCTTTATTTAGAAGAATATTGTTTAAATTGGTTTAAATCGAATACTATCGATATTAATCGCATTATCAATATAAATCAGTTTAAACTATTTTGGCCTAAATTAAGCTTAATTTGGGCCAAAATTCAAAATAATGCCCCTATGCGATTATACGGTATAATAACATATGCAATTTATTCTTAGCCGGAAATTAACAACGTGATAAATCCCATGTACAAGTATAATGACAAAACGAAAAATAAGTATTTTCATTCTTTACATGACGATAACTTACGATTACCATCATTAGATTTAATAAATATATAAAATAATGGATTTTTGTCGTTTGAAAGTAAATAATTTTTTTCATTTTTGAAAATGTCAAACAACTCAAACAACCCTTCTAAAACATCCAATACCGAAACAACTAATGCTTATAATTCTGATGATATCGCTAACCCTCCTAATCTTGATGTTAATAATTATTTTGACTATAATTCTTCAGATTCAATCGAAAGTATTGCAAGCGTTCATAATATTTTTTCAAGAATGAAAAATAATCAACAACAACAATCTCAATCTAGACAACCATCTCAATCTAGACAACCATCTCAATCTCGACAACAACCATCTCAATCTCGACAACCATCTCAATCTCGACAGCTATCTCAATCTCAACGTTCTCGCCATTCTTCTCCAGAAAATAGAAATCGATCTCTATCTCCAATTTGAGGTCGATCACGTGAGAGATCAACCAATCAAAATCAAACACGCAGACAAAATGGTAACTATTTTAAGTGTTTTTTGTTTTGAATGTATTTTTTTTGTTTTGAATGCTTTTGAACAGAAACCACTCTTTTTTTTTTAAAATGCTTTTAAACGGAAACCACTTTTTTTTTTAATGCTTTTGAACGGAAACCACTTTTTTTTTTTTTATGCTTTTGAACGGAAACCACTTTTTTTTTTTTTTTAAAAAATTTTTTTTTCTTCTTTTTCGTTGGAGATCGCCCCCAACTTAATAATGCAGGTTATGAACGGGAGATACTCAAGCAAAACAGATACTTGTATCTGTTAGTAAAGGAACTTCGCCAAGATGTAAAGGAAATCAAAGACGAATTAAAACGGCTAAGAAAAGAAAAGGAAAGCGACCTTTCCCCTCAAGTACTGGATGTAAGTAGCTCTGCTTTGGCTTTGCTTTATTTAACTATAAGCTGTGGGCAAGTTCTAAACTATACAATTTAAATTATAGGATATATATACAAACGTGGTAAAACGGTTATTTCCGCAAAATTTATATCCGTCTCAACAAATAATCAAAAAGTTTTTGAAGGACTACCTTGACAATAAATATCACAAATTTAACATTGGCGCTAATGAATTCACAAACCGTTTTCATACGGAATGGCTCAGTGGAGTATGTTGATTTCTCACATTTATTATCGCATAATATCATTTAATTATTTTTTTTTTAATATTCATTTGATCGCATAATATCGTTTAATTATTTTTTTTTTTAATATTCATTTGATCGCATAATATCGTTTAATTATTATTTTTTTTAATACTCATTTGATCGCATAATATCATTTAATTATTTTTTTTTCAATATTCATTTGATCGCATAACTGATAATATCGTTTAATTATTTTTTTTTAATATTCATTTGATCGCATAATATCGTTTAATTATTTTTTTTTTAATATTCATTTGATTTTATTTATACTTTTATAACAATAACATTCATTATTTTATTTTACTAGTTGCTGGCAAAAATGAAAATTACTGGGCGCGGCATGTCAAAACGTTAGAAATTCAATTTGGAAGGTTTTTAGAGTTGAAAAGCTCTCCCTATTAAAAAGTAACGCTGGTGCATCTGAGATTGTGAGGTGGAAGCAAAGTGTTGAGGTTGCCGATTGCTTCCGCTCACTTTTTGTACAAAATGAAAGTGGCACCTACTGGATTGATTTGACCGCAAGGAATGCCTTCTCTATGGCTGCGGTACCTACCTTAATCCACGATCACTGTGCGTTCACGTTGGCTATGTGCGATATAATCCTAAACCCTCAGTTACAAAGTGTCCGATGTACTCAGAAACATATGAAACGTCGCGTAGAAAAGTTTTTGGTAAGTGTTTGTCGTATATCGCTTTATATCGCTTTATATCAACACAAATTATATTGTAGAATGATTACAATAGTGGTGGTCCCTCTTTTGGTTCCACTGAAGCAATAATGGATGAAGAGCTAGAGGCTAACGAATATAGGTCTCGAGTGAACTCTCCTCAGACCGATTACGCACCTGAACTATTATCACGATCAGGCTCCTCAATGCAATATTCGGAAGAGGAAATGGATGAAGAATTTGGGGTCTATGAATAGTGATGGATTGGGTTTTTTTTTCTTTCGTTGTTTTTTTCTTTTTTCTTTGTTTTTTCTTTCTTTTTTTTTTCTTTCTTTTCTTTTTTCTTTCTTTTTTGTTTCTTAATACCGGTATATAGTTTTATATTAGCTAATTGCAGATTGATTAGTTTTTCTAATTGTATTGTTTATATTTGTAACAATGCTAATAAAAAATAAGATTGCATTAATATTGAATTGATTGATAGTTTGCTTTTAAATTTATTATTTATAATATATATGCTTATTTGAAACTTTTAATAAATTAGAGTTGATCTTAATCGTGTATTCGATTTTTATATAGTTATTTATTGATTCAAATCGCTATCGATTACTATTGATAGCCAAAAAACCGGATATCTATCGATTCAAATCGCTATCGATTACTATCGACAGCCATAAGACCAGATAAGTATCGATTACTTTCTAAAACGATTAGAATCGATAGGGGTGATTAATATCGATATATATCTGTTTGGTTAGTAATCGATATATATCTATATATAAATTTTGCTAGTAATATTACTTAACTATTTTATACAAGCAAATTAAAAAGTTTTACTAAAACGCACCTATAGTGTTTTACACTATGTTATACAAAGCTATTAGAATAGCCAATCAAAATTTAAGTTCAGATGTAACAAAAAATTTTGTTTTTTTTTATTTTTTTAAAAATATTCATATCGCAAAATTTTGCTTATAAAACCATCTTTGGGCTTTAATAAAAAAAATTTCTTGCTAAATTTTGTATACTAATGCCCCGATAAAAATCCCAGGCCTTACCCTAACTCTAAAGTAATTAAAATTTATTTTTTGTTTTGTAAAAATTTATTTTTTTGTTTTGGTTATACAGATTTGCAAATCTAATTTACCTATAGTGATAAAATACTATAAGTGCATTTTATAATAATTGCAAATTAAATATATATCTGATTTTAATTTATAAATTTTAAAACTACCTCTTTTTAATAATCCCTTGTATCAAATTTTTTAAAAAAATAAATCTATATTTAATATATAAAATAAGAAATTAGCTTTACTAAATAGTAACTAAAACTTGAGATTATCTTTTAAGAAACTAAAATATTGCAAGAAAAAGGGATATAAAACATCTTTAGATGGACTTAAAAGATAGCTTTTCTAGTTTGTAACTTTTTTTTTTGTTGTTAAGGTGAGGTTTTGTCTTTATCTTTATTAATAAAATGTGTAAGATTCTTTAAGCTTTCTCGAATTACAAATTATTATACAAGAATTAAGATCAAACTATAAATAAACTAATTTTATCTAAACTAGGTAAATGCATAGCATTGTTTGTCCGAAGCTAAATATTTATATAAATTTAATAATTAAAAAGTTTGCTATTTACTAGATAAAAGTATAGTATTGTTTGTCTAAAACTCAATTTTATTTCTTGTACTATAAATTTTATATATGTTCTAATTTATGGAATTAATAATAACTTTTGATCCACTAGTCCTTTTTGGATGATTTAACTATCAAAATGTTCGTCTCGATGAGACGATTCTAACAAGCCCAAAATCGTTAAAATCCAATCACAGGATCCCATGATCGTTTATTACTAAGCAAATTTCTTTACTATTGAATAACTTTTGATCTACTGGATGATTTAACTACCAAAATGTTCATCACAGTGAGACGATTCTAACAAGCCCAAAATCGTTAAATTCCAATTACAGGATCTAGAGATCGATAAAGATTTATCAATCATTAATCAAATTGATTTATATATAAAAATTAATTTGATTAAATGATTGATAAATCTTTATCGATCTTTGGATCCTGTGATTGGAATTAATCGTCTCACTGAAATGAACATTTTAGTGGTTAAATTATCCAAAACAGCCCAGTAGATCAAAAGTTATTTAATAGTAAAGAAATTTACTTAGTGATAAACGATCTTGGGATCCTGTGATAGGATTTTAATGATTTTGGGCTTGTTAGAATCGTCTCATCGAGACAAACATTTTGATAGTTAAATCATCTGTGGATCAAAAGTTATTATCAATTTCATAAATTGGCCAATTAAAATAATTTAAAAATTATGTGAGTGGACAGCTAGAAATTGCAAAGTTGCGTTTTTGATATTTTGATATGTGATGCATCAAGAAAGTAACTTTTGTATCATGATACGAAGAAACTAAAGGTCCTTTGCTTCACTTCAGACAATTATCTGCAACCTAAACCTACTAAAATAGTTAAAACTTACCTAGATTTGGATATAGAGAATAGAGTTAGTAGGACAGCTATATTTGATCCAATTGTATAACCAAATGTCTATTTTTCTAAGTGCTAGCCCAAGGAGTGGCAAGTATTTGTACTGTTTTCATGTAATTGGTCTGGTAGACCACATATACAATTATAGATATATAGAGCTTTGTTGTATGAGAATATGCGTATAGATTTAGTAGATGTAGAGTAAAAAGGTTGTTGTAACAGATTTTGTAAAGATTTTTAGTTTGAAAGTTTTATACAATATGGTTTCCATAACTGTTCATGAATTTTTTGAGATTGAAATACAATTTTGATAAGTGATATAGAGATAAATCTCTAAATTGTAGTATAAAAAGTTGTAGTATTAAGGGTAGGGTATTTTTTTGGCTTGTGTAATGCATAAATTTGCAGATCCCCTGTCCCTTATTGGCCAAACTGGTAGTTTGGGCAATCAGGAGTAGAGATCTGCAAATTTATACATTATACAAGCCAAAAAAATACCCTACTCTTAAAGGGTATAGATTGTGTAGAGGAGAAATAGTAGTGTGTTATGAGATTGTTATGTAGTTGCTGTAGTTCATTGGATATTATATCTGATAAGTCTAAAAAGAAAAAGTTTCTAATTGCATTTTGGATAATAGTTAATATATTGTTTGAATATTGACAAAGTAGCTAGTGGAGTTAGTGATCTGTTTGATTGCATGTAATACAAGTAGGATGTATTTGAAAAGAAGAGTTTGTAGAAAAGAAATAGGAAAGGGTAGGCAGCATATATAGTATACATTTAATTCAAAATGATTTTTGAGAACAAAGTTAAAAATTAGTATAGTTATAGGTGCCCTTGTGGTTGTGATTGAGATATAGCCAGGTTGTATTCTAATCAATTTGTTGAGAAAAGGGGATAATTTGTTGAATTCTGTATTAGAAGAACTATATAGCAATAGCATGTGCATTACAGATATTTTTTATGGCACGACATGTTGGTTGCTTAATATTATGTTTTTCGTAAATAAAGATAAAAGATGGGTTATAAATATTATAGAGCTAAAATTTTAGAATAGGTGAGCTTATTGCAAATTTATCAGCTTTATTGTTGTATTATTATTGCTATGTGCTTGCACTTTGTATAGTGTAATATTGAGAGAAAATAATTTGATGAGATTAAGAAGAGTATGCCAAATAGACCAAGTTTGTAAATTTAGTACTATTGAGCAAAGAAATAGTAAGCTTAAAATAAATTTAGTCTTCAGATATATTATTTATATAGTATAATTCTCATAAACTTTTTTATATTTGGTACTAGAGTCATATCTAAATCTGAATTTATATTTATATCCAGATCAATTCAGATTTATTTTAAATTCGGATTCAATTTTTAAACAAGGACTTTTGATTTTTTTGCATAGACAATACATCGCACTCTATAAGATCTGGTATAATATAAAATCAAAACAATAAATAAATTTATTAGTTTAGAGTTAGGGTAAGGGTTAGGTTAGAATTAGGGTAGTGTGTTTTAGTAAAGAGTTTCTAATCCAAAATTTTGTAAGGAATTTTTTTTGTTAAAGCATAAGAGATGGTTTCATAGGCAAAATTTAGCGTTATGGCTGATTTTTGAAAAAAAATCGTAATCGCTTCGATCTCACATTACACCTAATCCTGAATTTTTATTGGTTGATCAGGGTAGCGATACATCGCCATAGCGATAAATATAATAATTCTTTAAACAATATATATCCAGATTTATATTAAATTCAAATTCAAAATTTAAATCTGGATTGAATATATATCCAGATTCAATATAAATCTGAATTTAATATAAATCCAGATATATATATATCTAGATTATATATATAGCAATTATATAGCATTTTACTACAAAGCTTCTAATTGCCCCATAAAAATTATAAATTTAAATAAATCCGGATTATAATTAAATCCAGATTATAACTAAGGGCATGCATATATTACATAATATTTTTTACTTAGTAGCCACCTTTACCCATGTATGGTGTGATCATTTTATCTAATTCTGATTGATTAATATAATATATAGACATGATTACTAACTTTGACCATGTATCCATGGTAAAAACTATGTAATAAATGGCATGCCTCTAATACAGGTTATTATTAAATCTGAATATACAGTCAACTCTTTCTAATTCGAACTGCTGTGACTGCCTTTTTTTACTATGTAAAAATTTAAAAAAGTTCAATTTTCAAAAAGTTATATATGGTTTATCTAAACTTTATAATAAAATTTACAAATGTTCTAGGAGATTTTGTTCAGTTTAGAGAGAGTTTAATAGGACCCAAAATATACATAGATAGGTCAGGTATGAGTTTGCTTATTTTTGAGGGGTTTTATACAGATCTTTTCTATTTATAGTAATTTTTTTGCTTATTTTTAAAGCTTTTTCTGCTGAACTTTTCTTTTTTGCTAACCCTATAATTAACCTGACCTATCTATATATATTTTGGGGTTCTAGTTTAATAGTGTTCAGTTTAGGGAGGTTTAATTAGAGAGAGGTGACTGTATATTTAAATCTGGATATACTGGTAATCTTAAATCTAGATATATTATATCCGAATTTAATAATATATCTGGATTTAATTATATCTGGATTAAAACTAGATAATTTTGACTATTAGTTGAATCTAGATATAAAAATAAATCTGGATATTAACTCTATTTGGTATTTTTTTTCTTATCTCTTTAGGTTTTTTTAAAATTTTTACTAAAAAGTAGGAATCCTAGAATCCCAAACATCTTTTATATATATTATAACTAGTTTTTGTCTAATTTTGATCTAATTTGCTAAAAATAACAAATCTATATTTTTTTAAATAACTTTTAATTTAATAGTTAGAATTAATAACTGTTTTTTTTAGATATACTTTACTAAGAGCTTTATTTTAATAAAAAAAGTTTATTTACTTAAATTATTAAATGCAAAGTAATTACAAAAAACTGTTTTTTTGCTTCTCAAATTTTAAGGTTTTTGCTAAAACATATAATATATGCCTTCTGTACTAAATGTTCAGATTTTGGAATCCTAGTTTACCTACTTCAAAAGATCTACAGTATTTACTTCTTTTAAATTGAAAATACACCCTGGATTAAAACTAGTATTGTCATAAGTGAGTTTGGTTACTATATACAAATAAACAATAAATAATATATTAGAAATCTAAAAGGGCATATAAAAAATTTCTTATTTGAATATCTAAATTTAAGTATAATATTTTTTTATTATGTAATTTATACTGTATAATACTATAATAGATTTTAGCTTATATAATATTATATAATTTTTACTATTGTATATTAGATATAATAATATTTTCTTTTTCTATTTTTTTTTTGCTTTTTCTTTGGTTTTCTTTTATTTTAAATATTTTTTATTTTGAATATAATTTTAGTTATTTAGTTTGGTTTTTCATTTAAATAGATTTTTTGCTCTTTTTAATCTTTTTTCTTTTTTATTATTTTTTATAAAAAGCTTAGAAAGAAAGTTTTTAAAAGAAATAGATTTTGAAGTAGATAGCTAAGTACCAAATTGATGCAATATTCTATATATTGGATAATACTGTATATAAGTATTAATAGATTACCAGTAACTTCAGTACAATAGCCAAACTTGAACATTTATTTGTAAAAAGCTAAGTTTTATATCTATATTACTATTTAGATTAATTATATAGTTTTTATATAGTATATAATAGCTAATAAAGCTATAATGCAAGTATGAAGTTTAAAAAAAAAAATTATAAATTTTCATACCAAATATACTAGAATTATAATCTTTGCCAAATTAATCTTCAATAAATATTAGCAAAATAGTAATATATGCAATATATTATTAATTTTTTATTGATTAATTCTATTAAAAAATTAATTATAAATATATCTTAAAATTTGTACTCTAAGTACAAATATTATATTATTTAAAGAACAATTTTATAAATTGTTATTGTATTATTTATATGAAATAAGCATAAGATTTTAAAAGTACAAAGTAATAAAATTAAATTATGTAGTATTAAAGATAATTTGGTAATCTATCAAAAAAATCTATTCATTTAGAAAAGTTTACTTGTAAAATTAGTACAAACCAAAAAATAAAAAATTTTCAAATAAACCAAAAATTTTTACAAAAATACTTTATTTATAAAATTTATTTACTAACAAAAAATTACTATAAAAATTATCCAAAGACTAAAAAAGTACTATATTAAAGTTTTAGTTTATTCTACTATATTTTTTTCAAAATAAACTATCTTTAAAAATAAGCTATCTTTCTTTTAATCAAAAAACTCAAAAATATTTTTGATTCAAAAATAAGCTACATCACAATTGACAATAGTTGCTATATAGTAAACTCCAAATTTTATTATACAAATTGATTATAATTACTTAAATAAACTTATTTAAAAGATCAAAATATATATATTATTTTTTTTAAAATTTTTATTAAGATTGAAGAGCTTTTTATTATTTGACTTTTAATCTTTATATTCAGTGAAATTTAAATTTTTTTAAAAAAATAAATATAAAAATCAAAAGTTAAATAATAAAAAGTTTTTTAATTTTAATACAGCTTTTGAAATATATATTTTAATTTTTAAAACAAGTTTACTTAAGAAATAATTATTAATTTATATAGTAAAATATAGACTTTACTATGTAGCAACTATCTGCTGCAATTAACCAAAAATTAATTTGCATTAAAATAAGCTATCACTAATTTTTTGTATAACTTTTTGCCCAAAAAAGATAGTTTATTTTTAGAAAAAATACAGTATATTGTAATAGAATCTTGCTAAATTTAAAATCAATTTAAATTGATTTTAAATATATTTAAATTAAAACAAAGTTTTAAATTTATTTAATAATTAAAAATTTTAAACTTGAAATTAATTTTAAATCTATTTAGAGTATATTTAGTTCAATTGATAATCTACTAGATATTTAATGTATAATCATAGTATAATGTAATGCAAATTACTATATAAATTACATAAACAGAAAATACTAAGATTTTTTAATAATTATTTAAATAAAACTTTTTTTTATACTAAATTAACAGCCAAGATTAAATAATTGAAAGTTGTAAAAGCTTGCTAAGATGAATTTAAAGAAGGTTGGATCATTTAAATTGGTCTAGTTTTTGCTAAGATATCTTTAAAAATAATTGGCTAACTATATATATATAATTAAATATTCAATTTAAAACTTATTAAGATTAGATTAATTTGGTACAATATTTATTATATTACAAATTAAAATCTATTAAAGTATTTAATTATACTTATACTACTAAAACTTAAAGCTTGAACTAGAATTTTAAATATCTAGTATAATATTTAATTACTATTTTAACCAACTAAAATAAAAATAATTGCAAGATTAAAAAAGTTTTAAGTATTCAAAAAGGTAAAAAAAATTTAGAATTAGATATAAATTATTACAAATTGTAATAAAAAAATAAATTATATTAAAATGAAAAATAGTATTTATAAAAAGTATTAAATTTAAAAATTCAATTTTGAAAAAAAGTCAAAATTTAAAAAATGTTTACTATATATTTCAAGGTTACTAAAATATATTTATAGTGCTAAATACTCTAAGTACTATTTTTCAAAAACTTACTAAGAAACAGAATTGAGTACTTTAAGTAAAAATGTTCAGAACCTCTAAAAACTTTACAAAATCTAAAATTAAAACCTTATATCTAATCTATATTATACAGTTAGATCCCTCTAAATGCAATCTCTCTAAATGCACATCCTATAAAAAAACTTCTTTAAATGCATGCCTTATCTTGGGCCCAACTAATATTACACTTATAGATTTTTATCTTTCTAAATACAATATCTCTCTAAGTACACATTTGGCAAAATTTTTATATATGGTCCTGTTGCATTGCATTTAAAAAGTCTAACTATATTATATAAAACTCCTCTTTATCTAAAAATATATCCTAATCCTAAATTTTATTAATAGAAGTTATACTTGATGTTCAATACTATAGGTGCATTTTATAATTATTGATATTTATAAAATTATAGTAGATTTCATCTAAAGCCATTACCTTTTAATTATAAAAATTTTTATATTGTTATAACTTTTTAAAAACAAAAAATATTTAAAAAATTTTTGACATTTAATAGCTTTTTGTTTAAATTATTAAACTATTAATAAATTTTTTTAAATATTTTTTATTTTTAAACCATCATATTAATTTAAATATATATATAATTCAAAATTTGGTATTTATATATAAAAAAAATATAACAAAATTTGAATTTATTAACAAAAAAATTTAAATGTTATTACTTAATTTTAAAATTGTATTAAGTTTTTTTGCATTTTTATTGGATAATTAGGTTATACTGCAACTAAAAAAATTGGTGCCTATATATAAAATATGTTGGCTTTATGTGAAATCCTACTGTACTATAAAATTTTTATAATTTTGCTAAAATTTTTATTATAATTTATTTTTTACTATTACTATAATTTATAATATAAACTATTTTAACTAAATATTTGTAGCAATTGTTTTTTATTTTTATAATATTTGCAAAAGAAAAAAAAATTTAAATACAGTATATAATTTAATAATTGTTATAGTATAGAACAGAATAAAGCATCTACTATAAATTAATAAAATTTAAATTGTTATTGCTTTTTTAAAACAAAATACCTTTTAACAAAGCAATAGATTTTTTAGCTAAACTAGATTTTGTTAGATCTTTTTATTTTTTGTTTTAAAGAAGTTATAAGAAGCTAAAGTTTATAATAGTTTAAAAAATTGGTTTTACTATAATATATAAAAAAAAAATAAAAAATATATTTAATTAACCAATCAGAATTATTAGTATCAAAATTAGGCTATTAAAATTAATTATATAAGTACTAAAAATTGGTGCTTTATAATATAGATTGGATATTTTATACTGTTTCACATTATATAATAATAAAATTAATCTTGACTTAAAATTTAGAATATTAGTATAAAAAGTAAATGAACAATTAATATAAAGCTATTACATCTAAATTCAAAAATAAAAATCATTCAATTAAATATTATTTTACAAAAGTTAAAAGTATAGTACTTTGTGATATACTGTACTGTAGCTTTGCTATAGTTTTTATTTAATAATAGAAGAGTAAAAAAAATTAAAGACAGTCAAAATAGCTAGACATAAATCACATGTTTGTTTTGTATCAAAATTTCCAAATCCTTCTTAATTACACGCCTATACCCGGTCCAAGAGCGTATGCTCAGAGAGGTTTTACAGCATTTGTTTTTTAATATATATTTATAATAGATTTTTAATTATAATTTTAATAAAACTATAAAAACAATATATATATATATATATATATAGAATTTTTAAATATTTAATTCAAAATAATAAAAAAATTATATAAATATTTTAGAATTTTAATAATTCAAAATTTTTTGATACAAACTACACAATATTTTATATAATTTAATATATATTGTATTATAAGAATTTGTTGAAGTTTTATTTTACTACTATTATTATTTTGTTATTTTATTTTTTTTTTTACTCAATAATAGTCCTGGTTATAGAGCAGATTTATGAGAGTATGGATATTCGGCAGGTACCAAAGTGTACAACACAATTTTTAGGAGCTGAATACGGTAAGGTGATAAATAAATGTTACGAATATATGGGTACACTTTGTCATATTCGAAGGATTCCTGATCTTAAAATTGGTTAAATTACCTGGTCATTCAATAGTCTAGTTACACGAATATAAACTATAATATATATTAAAAATATGTACAATCAAATTTGTATTAAGCTTTTGTGCATACGTACGTACGACCAGACCCAGTCAAGGTTGGATTGACCATTAGCCGATCTGTAAACCCTGAATAATTGTTTATACAGTCTTTTTTCATCCACCAATGAACTGAATATTTTGACGATATAGGGGGCTGGTAATTCAAGGGGCTGTATATTAGAGAAATTTGGGTCCCAATGATTTTGTTGATTATATTATAAATTATACTGGTTCAATGTTTTCAAACAAGATGTCCCAAATTTTGAAACTTAGATTATTATATGTCACGCCGAATTGTGGCTTGCATTGCCTTTAATGGTCGGCCTTGAACTCAAGTTTTTTCTTTTTTATTACGCATATCGATTTATTTGAAAAAAAATTTTTTTTTACAGTTTCTAAGCAGATCTACGTATATGGCTTGGATTACAAGATGTATACGGAGAGTTCCAATGTAAGAAAAAAGCATTTTGCCATAAGGTTACTAATGAAATTGTATAATAGTTAAGATTATTTAAAATTCTCAAACATTACGTATTAATGGTTCTAATCATGAAAATGTTATTTGTTCTTACAATTACTTAGTATACTTAGTATACTTAGTATATTTAGTACGTAAACCATCTAAATCATATTAATTTAGTAAGATAAGAACCTGAAATTCAGAATACATCAAATATCACTTTAGATTCGTGCAAAGCCTATCCGGATATCTGGATGAAAAAAATTATTAAAACGGATAAAATCCAAAAAAGAAATTTTCAGAACAGAACTATCGAATAGGCCAAGTTGTGTTACAATTTAAATGTAATCAAAAGTAATCAAAACATAAATTCTCATAAGTTATCGAAAATCATACGCACTACGTAAAAAGTTTACCATATCAAATATTTGATTGTTTTTACCAAAGAAGTGTTTAATGAACTATCAACTATACGTAATCATAAGATTAAAAAAAACACATCTAAAAAGTTAATATATAATTGGACAGTTTAATAATTTCGAGCACTTGATAATTGGTCTGCCTAATTCAAACACTTTATGTATGCTATACCTAATTAGTTTCTTTTTTGACTTCTAAATGACTACAAATAGAAAAGTAAGGGCCCATTGATTATAAGTTATAGGAACGTCAATATGCATAAAAATAAGTAAAGTTTTCTAGGACAATATGAGAAGAATATGATCATTCAGGCCAAAATACCTAATGTACATACTAATGTCTAAGAAACTTCTAGACTTATCGCTTTAACTTTTGGTTGTAAGAATTTCTTTAAACTGTTATAGGAAAAAAGCAATAGTTATGTACGCATTCATTTTATGAACTATTCCTAAGGGCGCACGTATGCTTGTTTGTAAAAGGCGTACTGTAAGAATGCATGCCGAAAATCAAATTGACAAAACCAATTAAGAAAGAATGGCCATAAAGTAATATATCGTGAACTTGCGGCGCTGTGTTTCCTAACATGGCGTTAACCGCAACTAAAAGTTTGACCAAGTATGTAAATACGTACGTACGGTAAATCTAAATTCCCCCATTGTATATAATAAGAGACTAGCATGGATAATCAAAACTAGGTTCAGTAAACGACATCTAGATAACATCATAAATAATCTTTCAATACAGGTATTTTC
The DNA here is from genome assembly GCA_003550325.1 of Gigaspora rosea. NCBI lineage: Eukaryota > Fungi > Glomeromycota > Glomeromycetes > Diversisporales > Gigasporaceae > Gigaspora > Gigaspora rosea. Next base: position 213,135 of record QKWP01000244.1, read on the forward strand.
AAAAATTCTAATATAAAATGTCGGGTATAACAACATTTTGAATTTTTTTTTTTATTAATATCTCGAACAGTGTCCAAGTGTCAGAATTACGTGTATCAAAATACCTACTTCATTTACTGCGCCATCACCTATTATTTAAAATATCTAAAATCCAAAGCCACGAGTATTTTAATCGTATTATTAACGTTAATGTAGTATAATGCATATAATTTTGCATCCAATTGCTTTTTTTAACCAATTAAATTCAATATTGCGAATCGGGAACGTTGTTTTTTTTTTTGAATTGCAAATTGGTATGTACATGTACTTACAGTACATAACGTACGTACGTACGTATATAAGTATTTATCTGTTATGCTCTTGTGATGATTTTATCATTCAATCTAATAATTAATAATTAAAAACAATCTAAATATTCGTGTTCCATTTTCAGTTACAAATGGTTTCAGGGTTAACAGTAAAATATTAAAATATTAAAATATTAAAATATCGCTAAAACTAATACATAAAAAAATTATTATTTATCGTTATACGTATATAATAATTATAAATAATTATTAGTGTCATGGTTGTATAATCACCCCAAACAGTCAACAATATAAGTGAGTTCTAATAGATGTTGGTATCACACCTGGGTACATACTACCGTCCCCCTTGATCTTTTATTTATATTACCGTACATGTGTATATATTTTATAATAGTATACCAAAGTACTGTAAAAAAAATACAGATGAACCATCGCCACATCTTCGGTTAAAATAATGTGCTTAACCTTTTTTGTCAATTTCTTTGTCGTGTCATTTGTCTGATTGTCAATTATTATAAATTAGTTACATGGTAGCCGTCCCGTAACCTGGGCATACTTTGGCTTGGACATTCGTACAACCTTCTTTCCTGGACTTTGATATTATCCGTGTAACTTTCAGATAAAATATAAAAAAAATATCATTGGGAAAAAAATTGACTTAAATTTGTTTGAACTGCAAAAAAAAAAAAAATATTAATAATACTATACCTTTTCTAATACACTGATATTATATAATTATATAATATTCTTCTGAGTCGGTTCAACAAACAACACAATTTTGCATATACTTATAAATCCACTAAAAATCTTTTAGATTAAATTTTTTTTCGGATTTGCACCCTATTCCCCGGTTTATTAATTCCCTCTCACTTCGTTATATACCACCCTCCTTTTTTCTGTATACACTATATAAGAAACAATTTTTTATTTTTTGTTACGGTGCTCCGGTACCGCTATTTGCCTCAAACCCAAATAAAAAAGATAAATTTTTTTTAAAAAGATATTTTTTAAAGATATAATTTTTTTTTTTAAAGAATAAAAAAAAATAAAAAATAATAAAAATAATAAAAATAAAAAACAATCCAAACACGTTTCGGATTTTTCTTCAACCACCTGGTTCTTAAAATTTAAAAAAGTTAATACCCTTACCATATTGCCATATTGTACTATTGTACCCTTTTTCATCCGTTTTTTTTTTTTTTTAAGGAAAGAATTTAAACGAAACTATACAATAAATTACCTAGTCATACCTTAAATCTATTGTTTTCGCATCCTTAAAATTTCCTTTTTTAATCGCAAAAGGATAAAAACAAAATGGACGATAATGTATCTTATCAATTTGCACCGGTACGACAACGTAGAGATGATAGACAAAATATGTACGTATATTATTTTTGATCTGATTACTAATAATATGCAAGCATTAAGATTCTTTGTTAACTATACATGCGTATTTTTTCGAATTATTATTATTGACAAATTTAGTCGATATGATTTAATTCTCAGGCAACAACCAAAGCAATCAAGGATGTGTGGTATTGGTGAGAAAGGTAAGCACTCACTTTTTTTTTTATATTCTTGGAAAGTGATTACCGAATTTTTGGTGGAAATTCGTTATTATTATTTGTGTTATAAAGCACTTTTCATATCGTTTGCATTCCCTCTTCGACGATTGTTACCAAAGAAGTTGAAAATTGTTGTCCGCTTGGAATTCACGTGTTTTATCAAACCACTGTTCGATGTTATTATTGCATTGGTTAAATTATATTAATACCTATCATACGCGTCTAAAATTGGGAATCTAAATACATAATCACCTTCGGTAATACTGTGGATCTTTAAAAGATGTGACCTTTCTATTGATATGTGAATTGCGTCATTTACTTTGATATCACATGATTATAGATATGAATATACTAATAATATTATTATTATTATTAATACTCGTTTATTTTTATTATTTTTTTTTTATGTTAGCTGACAGACGTCCTATAGATCCACCACCAATAATTCAATTAAAAGTTCATGATGATAGTCTACCACCGGCCGAAAAGAAGTAATAAATAATTGGAATTTACGCGTCATCTCACGTGATGGATTGTTTCTAACCTTATTTTTTTGGTCTTACAGTTCATTTCTCCAGAATCCTTATTTCTTTATGTATGCATCCCTTGTAGCCCCTGATACAAACGAAGAATTACATTTACTTCGTGATGGAAAAACACGTTCTACAACTGGTTCTGTTGTTTCTTCTCTATACCACCTTAAAGATGTTGATAATTCTGATGCAGGATTTTTCGTATTTCCTGATTTGTCTGTGCGCATGGAAGGGACTTATCGCCTTAAGCTAAGCCTATTTGAAATAGTTGCGTAAGTGCCAAAAGTTTTTTTTGGTTTACTTTTACGTTTTGGAATTGTTTTGATATTTATTATATTTAATTATAGACGTGAAGTATTTCATTGCAAATCAATATTTTCTGAAGTATTTGTCGTATATTCTGCAAAAAGGTTTCCTGGAATGGAAGGTATATATTATATATATTATATATATATTATATATTTATATATATTATATGAGTTTTATTGTGAAAATTTATTTACTTACTTTTTTTACTGGCTTATTCTTAATATAGAATCGACCTTTTTGTCGAGATCTTTTGCTGACCAAGGTCTAAAGATCAGAATTAGAAAAGAGATAAGGATAAGAAGGTTATTTTGGTGTTCTCCTTCATATTTATATTATTAATTTGGGCTAGGTGTTTTATAAAAGGATGAATTTGACAAAAAATAATTTCTTCAATGATTTTATAATCAAATTTAATAAAAAATTTTTTTAAATATCAAATTTGATTAGATAATCATTGAGAAAAATTAATTTTTGTAAATATTGTCCTTTTTTCCTAGTCCATTTTCTTTGTTCTACTAACATGACTTTATTATCATTTTCATATGACTATTACAAACAGACGGTTAGTCAAAAGAAAAGAATTAGATCAACTTGAAGACACTGATAGTAATAGAATGAAACGTGTACATGGTGATGGCAAATACGATGATGATAGTAACGAATCTTCGGAAACAGAAATGACGGATCGTACGCGATCTATAGAAGATGCACGTTCAAGGAGAAGTCCAGAGTCATTGGATAGACGAAGAGATCACGGAAGAAAAAGTCCTCCATCTTCTCGTCATCGAGGTCCTTATGATCCTTATGGTCATTATGATCATAATGCTGCAATATATGGTCATGGTTATCCTATGCATCGACCTCTTCCATGGCACGCTCCTTATTATGATCCTTATGATAGAAGATACGGTTATCATCCATATTATTACCCTCCTCCATTACCTGATGGTTCGGATCATCATCGTTATCCTTATCCTCCTCCACCTGCATATGGTAGACCTCCTATGTACCCAGGTCAACCAGGTTATTATGATCCACCACCAAGAATACCTCATCCTTCAGGTGAATCTTCAGGTGCTGTAAGGCCTTACGGTTATGATCCATCAAATCCGCATTCACCACGTCCATTACCTCATTATGGTGATCGTACTCCAACAAATCATAATACTGAATCATTGTCTTCTCCTTATCGTGGAAGTGGTCCTCTTCCAGTACCATTACATGGTCCTCATGGTCCTCCTCCAATGTATCCATACCCTGATTATTACCCTATATATCCCCCTCCACCAATGGGCCCTCTTCATCCTCCTCCAAAACAGGATTATGGTCCAAATGATCCTGCTTCAAGTCAACATGGACAGAATACTTCAAAAATTCCTATTAAAGACCTTTTATCTACTGAACAACAACATCAATCTCAATCTAATGCTGAACGTGGTGTTGCTAACGTTCCTCCTCCTCCTCGTATGTATGGTGCTCCACCATCCGCCTTTGCACATTTTTATCCTCATCCAGGTCGTCCACACGAATACCCACCACGTCATGATCTGTATGGTCATCCTCGATACCAACATGAAATTAGTTATCCATCTCATGAGAGTTATGGGCAGAGTATCGCCTCAAGTTCTACAGAATTACCCAGGGCGGCCCCCAAAAGTCCGGGTCAGCCACAACCACCGGAGTAAATTTTGTGAGATTTAATCTCTTAAAATCGTAGAGCACTATTAGGACGAAGTAAATATGAAAATTAAAACAAGCCATTTTTTTTAATAATTTTATATCAACTTTTAAAAATTTTCTGAAAGCTTTCAAAATTTGATGGGTTGAATTATAAAACTTTATTTTGTATGGCCTTATGTATAGGGTGTATACCACGATTTGATTAATTTTATTTCAAGTTAGATTTTACATAAATGCAATTTTGAATACAAATTTTTAAACATAATAATTGTGAGCTATGTTCAAAGAATTATGTTAGATTAGTTGAATACACAAGTATCCATTCGGATGATTACCATTCCTCATTACTACATTACGAGGTCTGGTTATGAATATTCGAAGGTTCAAGTACTAATGATCTTCAGCCAAATTATATTTGATGCCGAGATTACGTTAAATTACTATTTCACGATAATAGAATTTGCACAATTCTATTTGCTCGGCAGAAAAAAAAACAGAATAGTGTTGTGGTGAAAAATCATGTGTTAGTTCATATCGTTCGGGACACCAAATTGGAATACTAAAAATAATAAAGATATGACTGTATTAGTAGGATGTAAAATCAAATATAATAATAATATAATGAAAAGTTTCAAATTAAGCTTTAATAATCTATTTCGGTTAAAACACATGATTCGTTTTCGATCAAGTTCCGAATGGTCTTATATTTACAAACACATTTATATTATTTATATTGTTAATTACATTTTATACATGAAAAAAAAAAGGTTCATTTCACATTTAGGTACTGTATTTACTGCCTTTTTGTCATTATTGAAACCGTGTGTGGTACTATTCTTGATATAGTTTGAGACGTCCCAAATAGTTTGGGCAACATTTTTTTTTTCCAAATTCGATTTTCACTTATTTCCAAAGTATGTTAATTTTTGAAATGTCTAGTATATAGTCACTTTGGGAAGCTTCGAAACTTTACATTAATATTTAATTTATGAAGTGCATATTAATAAAAAAAAGTGAAGAATTACCGGTAAAGGTGATGTGGTTGATCAATGATGTAATGATGACAAAAATTGTATTACGAAACTAATAAAAATAAATAATCGCCCTTTCTTCAAATAACGATTGTACGGTAATAAGATATTTCCTCGTGCGCTTGGTGTTGCCGCGATTACTGATTGTTTGTGCTCGCCAATTGAATGGGTCTTTTAGTGATAGAAGGTCACTAACTAACCTGCGGCAATAGGAATTTCCCAATTTAAAATTAGTTAAAAACGAGCTCATAATTAAATTTTATATATGTACTTTACCGATGCCAAACTAAATATGTCATATCTGTTAACGTTAATTTGATTTAAAGAACAAATAATAATAGTAAATCATTTTATCTTTTTAATGTGAAATACAATGTACATTTAGATCTATTATCCTTTCATCAAGAAATTATCAACAATTATCCATTTGATCCTTCACAATAGCATATGTGTTGATTATCTTATAAATATTTGTTACAATTGACTAAATACCAATAAAATTTATTCGAAGGCTGAATTCTTCCACCTTAACTTGAGTTTATGTGCTTCCTACATTTAAAAATGCCATACGGCAGCAAATGTAAAATCGATCATCCCGAAGAACAATTCATCGGGAATGATGGACATCACAAGAAGACAAACATCAAATACAAAAGGAAATAAGAAAAAAAAAACCTGACTACATGCGCTGACAAAGAAACAGATTGCACGCACTGAGATTGAATATTTTGACATTGAATAAAAATTATTTAGGAGCCGCGGTTTAGTATAGTGGTTGCCAATCCCAAATCACAATATTAAGGCCGCCAGTTCGAGTTTAGTGAGGAGTAGTAGAGATTTCATTGAACGTGAGACCCAAGAATTGTTGATGTAAACCTATCAAGCCGGAAATCTCGTGACGCACGTGACTTGTCATACTGCTGAAAAAACAAGATACAGCTAAATGCATATACTGTTCAATTGCATACTATTTTTATTTACCAAAATAGTTACTAATTATAAATGCATAATTCTTTATTTGCATAATGCATAAAGAACGTTTATTTTTATTAATAAAATACAACTTAGGTAATTGCATAAAAATAACTTTAAATATGAATATAAATAACTTTTGATCTTAGTAATCTGTTTTAGATGATTTAACTACCAAAATGACTAGCTCACTAAGATGATTCTAATGAGCTCAAAATAATTAAAATCCAATTACAGGATTACAAGATTGTTAACAATTTATATTACTTTATATCAAAACTTTGCATAATTTATTAAATATAAAGTACACAAATTGTTAATAATTTTGTGATTCTGTAATTGGATTTTAATAATTTTGGGCTTATTAGAATTGTCTCATTATGCTGGTCATTATGATAGTTAAATAATCCAAAATGGACCATTGAATCAAAAGCTATTCATGTTTAAAACAAATTATTAATAAAATTTTAATAATTTTAATTGGTTAATTAATCTATCACATGATTTATTATAACTGTCTAATTGCATATACTGTTTATATGCATAAAAAATCTTTGACAGATAGTATACAATCAGACAGTATCAACTGTACAAGACTTCTGATACTCTAAAAGAACTTGTCAAAAATCATAAGCAGCCATAAAAAAAACTATCACTAAGAGGACCCCAAGCAATTTATAAACAGCTAAGGTTTTAAAAATCTTAATACCATATTCTATTATGAATAAGCACCCTTTTTTTAAAAATTTTAAACTTAAAATATCTTGACAATTAACTAATCAATTTAATAAAACTTTTTTTATTTCAATTTTATAAATTTATAAAATTGAAATAAAAAAATTTTATTAAATTTGATTAATTAATTGTCAAGATATTTAAGTTTAAAATTTTAAAAAAAGGGTGCTTATTTATAATAGAATATAGTATATTATTAAAAACAAAAAAGATCTACAAAAAATAGTCAAAAATAAGCATTAATATTACTAAATATACAAAAATAGTTAAAATAAGCAAAACCAAATAGTAACCTATTTATGTATAGCCCGGTCTTTCACTATGCCTCAATGATCCATTGAATAATTTAGTAAAACATATGATTGCCAAATTTTATTCTTATAAAAGATCTTAAAAGTTCAATCTTGTTTTTTTTAATATTAATTTAGTAAAACTTGTGGCTATCAAATTTTATTTTTACAAAGGTATTTACTTTAAATAATCAGTGGTGATAATCACCAATTACACAGAGCAGGTATAAAAGTTATTTGATTTTTTATTTATTTATCATATCGGCTAATTTGTGAACTTGCTAATATCTCCTGATCTTCTGGTCCATTTTGGACGATTTAATTACCAAAATGTTCATTCATCTCAATGAGACGATTCTAATGAGCCCAAAATTACTAAACTCCAATTACAGGATTCCAAGAACATTTAAGATTTGTGCAATTTTAATAGTGTTTTTTAAAATTACTATGTAAACACTTAATATCAAATAACTTCTGATCTATCAATCTGTTTTGGATGATTTAACTGCCAAAATGATCATCTCTATGAGACAATTCTAACAAGCTCAAAATAATTAAAATCTGATCACAGGATTCTGAGATTGTTAAGGATCTGTACTATGTAGACAATCAACTAAAAAATGAGTTGTATATATGACAACTCATTTCTCAGTTGATTGTTTACATAGTACAGATCCTTAATGATCCCAGGATCCTGTGATCAGATTTTAATTATTTTGAGCTTGTTAGAATCATCTCATAGAGACAATCATTTTGGCAGTTAAATCATCCAAAACGGATCAATAGATCAGAAGTTATTTAACATTAAATGTGTTTATATAATAATTCTAAAAAACACTATTAAAATTAGAGGTTAGACCCAGATGTAAAATTGTCACCTGGGTCACCCATGTGATTTGAAATCAGGTGACCCAAGTGAAAAACGGGTTGTATATAAGGGTCCTGGTGTTGAAAGAAGTGAACCTCTTTAAACTGTGAATTATTGGGTGAACAGATCACAAAATCAAAGTATAATTAATATGCATGCCAGTAATAATTACAGTGCATATAAAAAATTGGATGAAAAGAACTGCATGCATTTGATATTATAGTTGGACGCATTCCAGTGCTAATAGTGCTGGATATTCAAACTTTATTAAGAGATATATAATATACATCAGTGCATTTGACGAATAATTAAAGAAATATATAGCATACATCAGTGGATTTGATATATAATTGAAAGAGAAATATATCAGTACGATTGATGTATAATTAACAGAGATATATAGCATACATTATTTGATGTATAATTGGCGTTAGCCGGTAGTTTCCCACCCACATAATGCAAGCCGACTGTTAGCCAGAATCTTTGAAGTTATATGATCTTGGCTAGTGGTTTTCTACCTGCATAATGCAGACCAGTCGTAAAAGATGTTTATGGTAGGGTGTGAAATTGCTTTGTCTCTTAAAAGACTGCTTTCGTACTGCCCTGCCACTCCTTCATTTTATATCTGCATGTTGTTATTATACGTTTATGCTAAATTTGATTATATTAGTATTCATGCCTAAATCTGGAATTGGTAATTTTATTAAATTTCTACTTATCTTCCCTTGCATATACTCAGTGTTATCACTTGGCCAAAATGGACAAAAAAATTTATTGGCCGATTCGGCCAATAATATAAGATAGTAACTTGAGTACCGTGACTAGTAGATCCTATGATTAATAAGAATTAGATTCTCATGTATATTTAAGTACTAGTATATTATCATTGTTGTATGATTATTTCGCTTTATTGTTATATGGCATTATATAATAATTACCTCCAATATCAATTAAATGCCTTAATCTACATGTTTAGCAAAGTTAGCATAGAAAAGAAATAAATCGAAGAGTTATTTTACTAAGAATAGAACTTAAGTACCACATTCGTTCAAATATGAATGAATAAGCCTTTTTAGATCGTTCAATTCTGAACAGGTATTTCACAAATCAGTATGGTATAGGTGAGCAGGTTCATATAGTATAGGCTGAATTTTTAAATTTATATATACTGTTCCGGTATAATATATATTAGAGGTTAGGGTTAGAATTAGGAATTATAGCTAATTGGTATGGTATAGATTTAAAAATTTGGGCTATACTATACGCAGTGTTGTCACTTGAACACTTTTTGGACATTTTGAACATTTTTTTAAATTAAAATTACTTAAAATTTTATTAAGATAATCTATTTTAATTTTTTCACCAATGAGTCCAGCACCTAAAAAAATATAAAATTATATATTTTTTTAAATTACTTTATTGATTAGTTAAACATAGGACATAGGCTTGGACGATTTTGGACAATCTTGGACGTTGGACAAAAAACATAGTATGGACACGTCCAAGTGACAATACTGCTATATGGATCTGCTCACATACTATACTGATCTGCTATAATCTCACCATTTTACAATGTAAATATGTATGTACATATGTATATACAGCGCGGGAATCTAAAAACTCTAAAGGCATAATATACAACAGGTATTAGTTACCTTTTTATATAAAACTGGTCAAAATATATTATACCATATAGCAGAGTTGTCACTTGGACGTGTCCATACTATGTTTTTTGTCCAATGTCCAAGATTGTCCAAAACGTCCAAGCCTATGTCCCATGTTTAACTAATCAATAAAGTAATTTAAAAAATATATAATTATATATATTTTTTTTTAGGTGCTGGACTCATTGATGAAAAAATTAAAATAGATTGATTATTTTAATAAAATTTTAAGTAATTTTAATTTGAAAAAATGGCCAAAATGTTCAAAAACGTTCAAGTGACAACACTGCTATATAGTACGTCTGTACATATTTCTAAATGTGCTAATTTTTAGCCGATTTGGTCAATTGGCTGCGGCCAAATCAGCTATTAGGCCAATATTTTTATTTGGTTGCTGCCAATTGCCAATCAACTTTGGCCACAAAATCTTGGCTATTTTTTGGCCAAGCAGGCAATTATTGGCCAACGGCCAATTTAATTACTTGGCCAATGTAAATTGCCAATAGTGCATATACTGGATTCTCTTGTTAGAACTGGGATTACTCATGTGATTGTTGCATCACTGCTTAGCTGTTTTTTCAATCTGTTTACCTACTGTCAACTTGAAGTATTCGGTCAACTATACAAAACAAAAACTATATACAGTACCATATAAAAATTAATTTTTAGTAGTGTGGCGACTTAGGGAAGTTGGTAAGTTGTCACCCCCAAGTGGCAGGTCTTGAGTTCAAATTCCACTAGCGACACTTTTGAAAAATAGACCTGTGTTCCAGTAACTGTTTCTTGTCAATCGGTTGGGTATATCACCTGTAGTCCTTGGTTACCATCTTGAATGAGAGCTTTCAGGCGAAGTTGTATCTCATTACAAATCCAAGGAACCGGAGAAACAGAAACCCATTTGGCAAGTCCCGAGTAAGGAGGTAGCTTTGATTTTTGACAGTGCTACCAAAATTGGAATATTGGACCAAAACCGGAAAACCGGACGTTGTTCTTGGGGACAAGGTCTACCAACCTGGCCGCCAGAGTCGCACCAGAGGAAAAGGACCCATGTTGAGGAATTGGGGACCAAGATGAGAAAATTATAATGGCACCTAATGCCGGGTAGATCAACCCTTCCGGGCCAACTGGATTGGAAGTCTGGGATATACCGGTGAAGGACCAGTAGGAAAATAATAGTGGGTACCGGGGTTGGAGTGAACCTTACAAGAGCAGTAGTAGGTAATAGTAGCGGTTGCAGGGTATTCCCCTGACTGCAAGTTGTTTGCCTCAGTGAATGCGTAAGTTATCGAAAGTATAGGTGAATATCTGTAGGGGACAGGTATTGCTCTACCAGGTTTACCACAGGGGCAAATGCCCTCCAATAGGTGTTTGGCTAAAGCCTTAGAGTACTTTTAACAGCAAATTACTCTGTGAAAGGGTATATTGGAAGGAACATTGAACATGGGTAGAAGCCAGAGAGTTTAAATAGGCAATCCCCTAGTTGGGTTGCAGGTATGGCATCTAGTGTAGAACCTTCTGCCGGACTACTTAAATTAGACAACCAAAAGTTGTACATGTGGCTAGTTGTACTCTCGTTATACAAATATAATATGTGGCACAGTCATACTAACCGGGCCAACCTGCTTGTACCAATAAAGTGCTAGGGTACCTAAGTGGTCACCTTAATATTAAAAAAAAAAAAAAAGAATTAATTTTTAAGATCTTATGATCAGAATAGTAATCAGATAGTGGCAAGGTTATTTATATTTAATTAATAGTAAAGAATATCTTATAGGCTTTTGGATGTCTAGAGCAAATAGCTCTATTTTTCTCAATTATTTTAGCATAATCGATTTTTCAAAGCCTTTATACCGAAGTTACGTTATAAAATCTCATTACTCTTACTGTTATACTTGGATTAATCTTATTCATTACTACAAAAGATGTTGCATTTGTTAATTGTTATCCTTTAATATCTCATTGTCCCCCTTAAAAACTATTATTATTGTTCTTGCATTACAGTAACAATCTCTGGATCCCGTGATCAGAATTTAATGATTTTCAGTTCATTAAAATCATCTCATTAAGACAAGCATTTTGTACAGTGGAATTCACCTAAAGCCAGCATATTTTATATATAGGTGCCAATTTATTAGCTATAGTATAACCTAATTATCCAATAAAAATGCTGAAAAACTTAATACAATTTTAAAATTAATTAATAGCATTTAAATTTTTGTTAATAAATTCAAATTTTGTTGTGTTTTTTTATATATAAACACCAAAATTTTTGAATCATATATAAATTTAAATTATTAATATAATGGTTTAAAGATAAAAGATATTTAAAAAATTATTAATAGTTTAATAATTTAAACAATAAGCTATTAAATTATCAAAAAATTTTTTGAATATCTTTTGTTTTTAAAGAGTTATAACAATTTAACGTTTTTTATAATTAAAAGATGATAGATAGCTTTAGGTGAATTCCACTATAGTAAAATCATTCAAAACGGATCACTAGTTCAAGAGTTATTTAATATAATATCTTTAATAATAATTTTTAATATATACAAAAATAATATAATTAAAGCAAACAAATCTCTCATGATCTTGGGATTCTGTAATTGGATTTTGATAATTTTAGGCTCGTTGAAATCATCTTATTGAGACAAACATTTTGGTAGTAAAATCATCCAAAACAGATTACTGGTTCAAAAGTTATTTAATGTTAAAGTTAAAAATTTTTTAAAATTTTAATATTTTGGCCAATCAAATCACGGTATTTGATGATCAGGTGGGGGAGCCTCTTAGTAGCAAAAAATCAAATGATAAATAGCGCTCCCCTTATTGTACTGTATTTAGTAAGTTTAATAATAAATATTTTAACTAATCAAAAATTGCATACACATCAATCTGATTTGTCAATTGTTCTACACCAAATTTTTGCTTTACTATAAAGTTACTAAACTTGAATCCCTTATAACTTTTTTAAAAAGCAAAATATCAAAAATCTGTTTTATAATATTGTAGTTTAGGTTACAAATAATAAATTTGTAAGAGGGATTTTTAAAATAATTCTTGTTGTCAAGTTATTAATCTTTAACTAATATCAAAAAAATGGGTAGTTTTTGCTATCTAGTACTGTATAAATAGAAAAGATCTGTATAAAAAAACAAAATAAGCAAACTAATATCATTTATTTATGTATATTTTGGGTTCTACTTTGGCTAATTTAGTTTTACAAGTTCTAAAGCTATTCATTTATCTGCAGTATCACAATTACAAGATTTTATATGTTTATCAACAATTACTTTAACTCAAACAGTAATGCTATCATCTAGTTATAACAGTAGTTTTATAGTTTTAGCTATATTATGTTTAGCAGTATTTTTATCTTCATTGGCTTTTATAAACATTTCTGATCAATATACAAATAGTTTTTTTAGTATTTAAGCTTATTCTACTTCTATAACGTTGCAATACATATCTTTGAAATAATCCATATTATAGCAATATTTATCTTATAAACAACTTAAACTTTTTTATTCTTAATTCTCTTTAAATTCAAATACTCTGTTATTGCAAAAAGTAGTAATAGTAAAAACAAGAATATTATCAATTGTTTTAGTATAAATAATAATAATAAAGATTTAAATTCTTTGTCCTTTATACTATCCAATTTAGAAAAATCAAGATAACAAGATAATACTATAAAAGATGATTAGAAAATATGAGCCATTCGTTACTTCTAAACAAAAAAATTACTATATAATAAAGGTTTATTTTTTTATAAATTAAATTTTAAAAAAAAAATTATATATTATATAAGCATATATATAATTGAATAAATGCATATTTTGTACCCTTCAATGTGCTTATATATCATACTCTAATTTGATTGGCTAAATTTGTAGATTATTATTTTTAAAAATAAACAAATTATTATGAAAACTTTTAGGTTAGGGTTAGGTTGGAAGGCTTATTAGAAAATTTTTAAATTTCTTTGTATATATGTTGTGCCTCAAATCAATCCTTGCGTCAGATTGACACTGGCCTAAATTATATTAGGGTTAGGGTAAAATTACGGTAAGTTAGAAGTTAGTTTAGGCCAGTTGTTGCCAATCATTTAATGCTGGTCAATTGATAGTTATCTGACGTGCGTCAGATTCAATCTGACGCAAGTTTTAATCTGAGGCACAACATATATATACAAAATTTTGTGCTAAACAAGTTTACTTAGTTGAATTAAAAAAGTTGTCTTATTAAAATTTTAGAGACATTCGCAATTTTTTATTTTTTTTAACTTATTTATTGATGATTTCTTTAAATTTTATTAAGACAACCTTTCTAATTTAACTAAATAAACTTGTTCAGCTCTAAATTTTGCATATAAATACAAAAAATTTTAAGATTCTTTTTAAAATTTCTTGACTAATTTTTAATCTAAAAAATTTTAGCAAAAATTGTTTTATTTTTTTAAAAACGATTGCTATTTGTACACTAGTATATGAAACACAGGTATAGTTATAACTTAAAATTTTGCTTATAAAACCACTTTGGGGGTTCTAACAAAAAATAATCTACGCTAAAATTTTAATATAAAATACCTCTAATCCTAATCTCTAATCCTAACCTTAACCCTAATATTAAGTGGTTTTGTTTTTATAAATTATTATATGATGCACAGATTTGCAAATTAATTAATTAATACCCTGTATTTATACACTAGTATAGATTTAGAAATTTTCTTTTTTAAAATAATAATTTGCAAATTTAGCCAATCAAATTAGGTGCGATATACAAGCATATTATCATACAAAGCATATTAAACTTCTATATAATTTATTTATAAAAAAAATTCTATTAATTATTGATTCAATATTTTTTAAATAAATTTTAAAATTGTTTAATTTTTTAAAATAAAAAAATTAAAAATTAAAAATTTTTAACAGACTTAAATATAGTAAAAAAACTTATTATAGTCATAAATCACCTATAATTACTATCACAGATAAATTTTAATTTTTTATCATTTTTATTAATAATAAACTTTTGTTATAATCACAAATTTTGACTAAATAGGTGTGATAGCTTAGAAAGTTAGTAAGTTGTCACCCTTCAAGCAGCAAATAGAGTTCAAATTCTACTAGCAATGCTTTAAAAAAATAGATTTGTATTTTAGTAACTGCTTTTTATCGATCAAAAGTTGGATATATTATCTATAGTCTTGGTTGACCTTCTTGAATAAGAGCTTTTAGGTATAGTTGTATTTTGTTATACAGACAAATTCAAGGAACTGGAGAAACAAAAACCCATTTAGCAAGTCCCAAGTAAGGAGATAACAAAATTTTTTGATAGTGCTACCAAAAACTAGAGTATTAAAAACCAAACCCGGAGAACCAAATAACAAAGACCTTCAAAGGAAAGGGTCCACCAACCTGGCTGCTAGAGTCATACCAAAGAAAAAGATCTATATTTTAGAGGTAGATACCAAGGAAAGAAAAACTATAAAAGTACCTAATGCTAGATAAATTGATCTTTTCGAGCTGAAAGTTTGGAATGTATTAAAAAAGGACTAGTAGAAAGGTAATTGGTGAGTACTGGAATCAAAGCAGACAAAAGTAGATAATGGTAGTAGTTGCAAGATATTCCTGACTGCAAGCATAAGCATCAGTAAATATGCAAGTTATAAAGTGTAAGTAAATACCTAGTGGGACAGGTACTGTTCTACCAAGTTTTCTGTTGAGAATAAGCCAGATTGTACCTTTGAGTACATTAAAAGAGTTCTAAAAGATAATAAGAAAATAAATCCAGGGTATTTGAACTGACTATATATATATTACAAATGTTCTAAAAAATCAGTTTAAAATTAGATAAAAAGTAGAAGATCAGAGGGTTTAAATAGACAATTCCTGTAGTTGAGTTGCAGATATAGCAGCTAGTGTGGAACCTTCAAGCAAACCACTTAAATTAGATATTAAAAATGTATATGTAACTAGTTGTACTCTTATTTAAGTATAATTTATAGTATATAAAACCAAATAAAATCATATGCCCCAAAACAGGCACTTTGAATAGTCTTTGAATTTGAAAAAAAAAACAAATTTTGACTAAATATAGTTCATAACATCTAATTGGCCAATATTTATATTTATTATTTAAAATTTTTTATTAAAAATTTTTAAAGATTTGATAGCAAATAACTTTTAATATAGTAATCTAATTTGAATAAAATAACTATCATACCAAAATGTTTATCTTAATAAGACAATTTTAATAATTCCAAGATCAATTACAAGTTCCTGTAATTATTAAGAATTTGTATTACTTCACATTTTTAGAATTGATTAAATTTAAATATTTAAGTAAAAAATCTTTTATAATTTTAGCATTTTTAACTAGATTTGGATAATTTTAAACTCTTTAAAAATGTCTTATTGGGTCAAACAATCTAGTAGTTATCTTATCCAAATTGGGCTACTGGATCAAAAGTTATTTACTATTAATATTTTAAATTTTTTATAATATTTCAAATATGTACAAATATATTACTTATTGGCCTTTGGTCATATAACCATAATAAGGTATTTTTTTATAGTTATACCTTTATATAATCACCAATATAGGGCATGACCAACTTGTGATTATAGAGAGGTCTGACTGTATTTTATATTAAAAAAGTTAAAAATTTATATATATATATATATTTTTTTTAAAAACTTTGATAGTTTCGCTGGTACTTTATTAATTAGTTTACATATAATAACCTAAGTTATACATATAATAAAACCCATAGATTATAAGTCCAACATCATCCGGCTGCGAAAACGTGCCCAGATGCGACCTGTCGCACTAAGGGTACTGCCAGGAATCAGCTGATTTGATTTTGGCCAAAATTTTGACCCCCCCTATTTTAGTCAGGTCTTCATATTAAATTTCCAGATTTTCTGACCCCCCTCCTAGGAAATCAGCTGATTTCTGGCCCTCCTCTAACTCCCATAGATATAAATATCTATTGAGTTAGGGACTTTGTTAGCCCTATCAAAGACTAACTTTTTTAGATTCTTCCTACCTAAGCAACCAGATAGGATAATCTTATCCTAAGAAAAAAATAAAACAGATAAATGAAAAACAAGGGGAAATAAAAGGGAAAAAATATTTCAAACCTAAACGAATAACCAAAGTACATAAAAAAAAAATAAAGGAAGACAAAGATAGAAAAAACAAAAGTGAAAACAATGACAGAACTGAAAAGTGTACTATTAAACCTGTACTAGATTGTAAAAATTATATAATACACTAAACAAATAAGTCTCTACTCTATATTCATCTAAGCATTATATATAAAATGGGTAAAATCATAAAAAAACCTGTAGAAAAAAAACCTGTAGAGAAACTTGCGCCTGAAAGAACCTTTCGGAAAGAAATTTCGTGTCAGATTTTCTTTCAAAAGACTTCACGTTAGTGATAGTACCCAATCAAAAAATGCTACCCAGTTATCCGACAGATAAACCTGCGGGTTACCCGGGTAATCTACAGATATATCCGGATATAAAATCCTACCCGATGTACCCAGGTAAAGATAATTAAATACTTTTTTCTGTTCAAATCGAACTTTTAATTTAGTAAAAACCCTTTTTGGGCCTAAATCCTATAAAATATACGGTAGATACAGTAGTGCTATGGTCTAGGGCTGGTGCATATCTGCAATTGCATAATATGTGCATAAACTTGACATTTATTGCATAGCATATGCAATTGCATAATTTGCATATCAGGGCTGATATCGCATAATTAATAGCGCATAATCTGCACATAAATATAGAAAAAAACGTGTATATAGCAATTAACCAAAAATATTAAATTCTTTGAAATAACGAGCCATTAAATTATACATACTATATAATGAGGTTATTTTAGGAAGTACATGCATGTTATTTCAAAATCACTTTTATATAGTTTTAGGAGGCATATAAAAACATCCTTGATGATAACCAGCATTCACTTCCTAAAACATCTATTGAAGCATTAAACTTTAAAATAAGAATATTAATGATTACATCAAAGAACTTCTTGAAAATATAATCGAACTTTTTTTTATTCGAAAATTTCAATTAGCTTCTTTTGTTTTTAAAAAAAAAAAAAAATACATAAATAAAATATATATCTGATTTTTTTTTTAAATTAGCTACGTATGTACGTATATTCAAGTGTATTTCAGAATTCTGGTCACATATAAGTTGTCACATATTTCTGCATATTTCTACTTGATTCGCATATTTTGTCACATATTTTTAAAAATTTATTGCATAATTTCGCATAAATAGACAGGTAACGCATACATATTTTGGGGTTTGTTGCCGCATAAAATGGACAGCCCTACTGTGGTCTAACAAATTTCTACGATTGGTGAAAATCGAGAAATAACACATGTCAATCCAAAAACCTGATTTTGTTTTATCATATGACAACACGAATATCAAATCCGGTATGCTCATATAAGTATAGCCTATTAATATATGAAATAAATATGCCCAATTAAGCATAACTACGTTCCTGGTATATAAGTATATAGTGGCAAAGCCACAAATTATAAGCTGGTTATTATCGTAACATATTAAGGTCATATGATATTAGCGCCCTAATTCATTTAGAGATCACCAAATTTTTTCGCTTTCGCCTTTGATAATCAGTGATTATCATTTCATCAGGCCGGCAAAAAAAAACAACAACAAAAAAAAGAAAAATAATAAATATCTAGCAAATAGAGACATAAAGTCATATTGGCTATAAATTTTTGTGTCTAAAAATCTTATTTTTACTATCGCCTATTAGGCCATAATCTAATTTTCCAAAAAAAAAAATTGTTTTTTTAAATTCCTATTGTGCAGGTACTTTCCGGGTATGATTCGGGTATTTTATCTAGTATTATCCGGGTATGTTTATCCGGGTAGCTGAGTTCACAACCCGGATATCCGACTATCTGCGGATAACTCGGGTGATACCCTACCCGGGTACCATCATTACTTCATGTGTCATTCATTGTTTATTTCATTAGGCCGGAAACTCACTCGCGACTTAATTCAAATTAGGCAGGCGCCTTCCCAATTAGGGTAAAGTAAACATTGTCGTTCTTTTGGAGGAGGTAAGCTGGATTTCCCACTTTTTGGTGAAATTTCGAAAAGCCCAAGAAGAAATAGAAAGAGTACCAAAATTGTAAAGAGCGTAAGAGTCATGCTTTGAAGAATAATATATCTGACCAAAAGACTACTTCTGCCTAAGCCTCCATAGCTTTTGACAAAAAACTTCAGGGTTGTTGCTCTACTACGTTTTCTATAGTAACGAAGACTTCCACCTGGAGAGCCAAACCCAAAAGGAGAAATCTTTTTCAGCTCTATTTCAGTTATCTCACATCCGATCTGAAACTCTTTATCCAAGACACTTCTAGATAAAGCTTTTGTTATATACAAATATACTAACTTCAAAGTTTGCATAGGTTGAATTTTTGTGGAAAAATTTGGTACAAGGGATCGTCAGAAAGAGTTGTGTGTCTATATATTTTTAGATTTTAAGAATTTTATATATATATAGTAGAATTCATCTAAAGCCAATATATTTTATATAGGCACTAATTTTTTAGCTGCAGCTAATCTAATTATCTAATAAAAATGCAAAAAAACTTAATACAATTTTAAAATTAATTAATAATATTTAAATTTTTGTTAATAAATTCAAATATTGTTATTTTTTTATATATAAATGCCAAATTTTTGAACCATATATAAATTTAAATTGATATAAGGGGAATAACAAAAATCAGGTGATTTTTGGGGGAGAGGAGTAAAAAAATATGAAATTATATATAAGAAATCTGACTATTTATATATTAAGGAAAAGGGAAGGGAGTAGGCCTCTGATAAAAAATAATTAGGTGATTAATGACATGGTTCTAATAGTTTATAAATAAAAGATTTTTAAAAAAAATTATTAATAGTTTAATAATTTAAACAATAAGCTATTAAATTATCAAAAATTTTTTTAAATATTATTTGTTTTTAAAGAGTTATAACAATTTAAAAATTTTATAATTAAAAGGTGATAGCTTTAGATGAATTCCACTATATATAAAATAATTTTTTAAACTCTAATTTTAAACTGATATTAACTAAAAATTTATTAATTATAAATTTTATTAATTCGTCATATAAGTATATATTATACTAAAAATAGTATATTTATTCTATTACTAGTTTTTAATCTATAAACTATATTAATAAAAAATATTTTAAGTTTTGTAAAAAATTTGTTTTTTAACTTTAAGCAGTCATGCTAATGCTTTATTAAGACTCTTAAAATTATGTTTGCAATTATATAAAACTATCTAATAGTTAAGCTTAGCATTACCTAGTTATCCAAATAGTATCTAAGTACAACTTGGCACACTGTTTCAAACTAAAGCAAACTACTTGTCTAACTATTTAAAATCACTAATAGAAGGGTCTTCTCTTTTCTATGACAAGCACTAACTATATCTTTCAAACATTTTTCTTTATACTAGCAAATAGATACTTTTATTAAACTTACAAACTTTTCTTAATCTTCTTTATCTAGCTTCTAGAATAAAGAATATATAGATCCATATCTATATGAACAAAAGCATTTAATTAAAACAAAGGGTAAAAAAAAAGGAGGTAATACTATTATATCTAAATGACAACCAAAATCAAATAAATATAAAAAAAAAAAGAAATAAAAAGGACAAAATAGAAAGAAATCATAACAGAATTAATATCAAATTTGATATTAGCTATAAACTAATTTAAAAATTATATAGACTACGTAAAGTATTCAATTTTACCAAAGTATAATATTTATATATAATAGAAGATATTAAATAAACTAAACTATATCTCTAAGAACATTTTAAAAAGAATTTTCATCTCAGATCTTTCTCCATTAATTTTATGTGCTATTCATTGTTTATTTTGTAAGTATCAAAACACACTCGTGACTTGATTCCAATTAGATAGATGCATTAGGATCCCAAAATATACATAGATAGGTTAGGTATTAGTTTGCTTATTTTTTGTATTTTTTATGCAGATCTTATCTATTTATAGTAATTTTGTGCTTATTTTTGAAGTTTTTATATTTAGTAATTTTATAATTAATCTGACCTATCTATATATATTTCAGGGTTCTGGTACATTCCCAATTTGGACAAAGTAAACATTGCCAATCTTTTGGAGGGGGTAAGCTAGATTTTCTACCTTTTGGTAAAATTTCGAAAAAAACCAAAGAGAAATATCAGAAGTACCAAAACTTGTAAAGAGTATAAGTTTTATATTTTGTAAAATAGTATAGATAACTAAAAATATGTTTCTGTCTAGACTTCCATATTTTTTAACAAAAAACTCCAGAGTTTTAGTCCTATTACATTTTTTATAGCAACAAAAACTTCTATCTGAAAAACCAAATCTATAAGAAAAAATATTTCTTAGCTCTATTTTAGTTTTCTTATATGCAATCTGAGGTTTTGTATTCAAGTTGCTTTTAAATAAAGTTTTTATTATATATAAAAATACTTACAAAATATTCATAGATCAGCATTAATATAAAAAGTTTTGGTCCAGAGGATCATTAAAAAGAGTTAATATAAAGAGTTAATATTGCAATTTTTGTTATACTTTAAAAATTTTATTATATATACAAAATATTACTAGAATTATTTTTTTTATAAAAAAATATAGTTTGTATAATGAAAAAAAAGTTCAAATTAATAAATATAAAAAGGATTTATTAATTTTGTTCACCATGTACGGCTGTGTACTCCTATAAAAACAAGCTGTGCACTCCATAGTAACAAATACAAACAATAATTAGGATTAAGATTAGAGTTGGGGTTAGGGTTGGTTAGGAGTAAAATTAGAATTAAATTTAGAATTTAAAAATATTATTATGTGAGGAGCATTTTTTGTTAAAAGTATATTTGAAGTTACTATAGTAAAATTTTGAGATTGCAATAGAGGTTATTCTAGTAAAATTTTAGAAGCATAAAGGGGTACACAAGCTAGTGCACAGCTGTGCATATGCACATTTTAAATAACTCCATATAAAAACTATTTACAATTCTCCCAGATATCTTTTATACAAATCATAACTAAATTTTGGCCAATTTTGATCTAATTTGCTAAAAATACAAAATTATATTTATTTAATTGATGATTCGCCACTCAACAGAAGAATGAACTTAGTGTAATGTAATGCAGATCACTATGTAAATTCTATATATACGGAATGCAGCATTCGTCCAAGTAAAACTTTTTATTTTACTAAGTTAGCAAAATTGATTAATTGAAAGTTGTAGAGCTTAATGAGACAATTCTAAAGGTAGTTAGATTATCCAAATCGGTCCAGTGGATGCTGAGATATCTTTGAAAAATGATTAGCCACCTATATATGTAAACAGATATAAATAGTTTGTTTACATAAAAATTTTATATAGTCGCCCAATCGATTTTTGAAGATATCTTGGCATTCACTAGGCCGATTTGGATGATCTAACTACCGTTAGAATCGTCTTATTGAGCTCTACAACTTTCAATTAATCGACTTTGCTCGTTAACTTAGTAAAATAAAAAGGTTTACTTGGACGGGCGCTGCATTCTAAACATATAGGATTTACATAGTGATCTGCATCACATTACACTAAGATCATTCTTCTGTTGAGTGGCGAATCATCAATTAAATAATTTTTGATCTAGTTTAGAATTGAATGAACTTTTTTCTATTAAATACGCCTTACTGAAAGCTTCATTTTAAAAAAATATTTATTCAAATTGACCAAGACAATTGCCAAAAACTATTTTTTTACTTCTTAAATTTTAAAGGTTTTTGCTAAAATGCATAAGAATACTACTAGGAATCAGCTGATTTGATTTTGGTTAAAATTTTGATCACCCTATTTCAGTCAGGTCTTTATATTAAATTTTCACTTTTTCAGGCCCTTTTTTATAGAAAATCAGCTGATTTCTGGCCCTTCCCTAATATATAAACTCTGTATTAAATGTTTAGAATCCTATTCTTTCTAATAATTACTTGTGCCAAAATTTTTATACAAATAGAATACAAAATTTGCTGGAGTAAGAACAAGCACTACAAAGCAATAGTTTTTATGAAGATAAACCAAGAGTTTTCTTTTTTTCTTTTTCTGAAAACTCTCTCATATATTTGGTATGCAAACCAAAAGTATTAAAATACAAAATAACTAGTAGAAGATAGTGCTTTTGTATACAAAATTTCGAAGAAAGAAGTCTTTTATTAATGAAGTCCTTTGTATATGGCTTACAAGAAGAACAGCAATTAAGTTTTTCAATATACTTATTAAAAAATTTAAAGATTATGAATCAAAAACCCACTATTATATTTTTGCTTTTCTTAAAAAATATTTTTAAAAAAATAAGAAATTTGGCATATTTCTTTCAAAAGATCTGCATTGTTTACCAATTTCAAATTGGAAACAGAAGTCACAAAAAATTATACTACTACTTATGTAGGACTGGAACTAATATTAATCAATTAAAGAACTTTCTAGAAAATTCTTGCAATGTTAACTCTACTCGAATGTGGTTTTATATATAAGGGCAGTGTCATTAATCATCTGATTATTTTTTATCAGAGGCCTACCCCCCTCCCTCTTCTTTAATATATAAATAGTCAGGTTCTTATATATAATTTTAACTTTTTTTACCCCCCTCCCCCTCTAAAAAATCACCTGATTTTTGTTACTCTCCTAATATGAACTAAATTTAGAGTAAAGCTGAATTTAAGAGTATTTTTTTAATAAGGGGGCTTCCAGAAATCAGTGATTTTTTTTTACTATGAGCCCACCTCACCCCTACCCCACCCACCCTCACCTAATACCCCAATTAGCCAATCAGATTTTACGATTATTAAAAAGTTAAATATACTATTTAATAGTAAATAACTATTGATCTACTGGGCCAATTTCGATGATTTAACTATCAAAATGATCCTCACAATAAGAAGATTCTAGCAAGCCCAAAATCATTAAAATCTAATCACTAGATCCTAAGATCGAAATAGATTTGTGTTACTATAAAAGTTTTATAATTTATTAAAAAATTATAAACCATTTATAGTAACACAAATTTATTCCGATCTCTGGATCCTGTAATTGGATTTTTATGGTTTTGGGCTTGCTAGAATCCTCTCATTGAGTTGATCATTTTGATAGTTAAATCATCGAAATTGGCCCAGTAGATCAAAAGTTATTAACAATTGAAAATTAATTTTTAATTGTTAATAACTTTTGATCTACTGGGCCAATTTTGATGATTTAACTACCAAAATGATCAGCTCAATAAGAGAATTCTAGCAAGCCCAAAATTATAAAAATCCAATCACAGGATCCAGAGATCGGAATAAATTTGTGTTACTATAAATGGTTTAATAAATTATAAAACTTTTATAGTAACATATATCTATTCTGATCTTAGAATCCAGTGATTAGCTTTTAATAATTTTGGCTTGCTAGAATTCTCTTATTGTGAAGATCATTTTGGTAGTTAAATTATTAAATTTGATCCAGTAAATTAAAAGTTATTAATTATTAAATGTTGTTAATAAATCTATAATTTTGGTCAAAAATAATTTTGTAACTTTGGCCAGAATTATAAAATTTTGACCGGAATTATACCTGATACTTCGGCTGACCCACCACTCCCTAAAATCAGCTGATTTCTGGAAGCCCCTAATTAACTAGATGGTCCTATTATGTTTTATTGTAAAAACTATAGTTATATATGCAAATGCTATTACTACAGTTCAATTTACTAATCTGAAACTAAAACTATAACTTGGCTAGTTACTATAGGCACTTAACTATGATCTGCCAAGGATAAATAAAGTTTTACTATACTCATTATACCTAATGGCCTCTGGATCATAGCTTACCAACAAAAATCTATCAGCTCATCCAAACTATCTATTTTTTTTAAAACTTCTTTTATCTAGATTCTGGCAAAAAATTTGGATAATCCTATTTGCAACTAACAAGAAAAAAACAAATTATACAAATTATACGAAAGGTTTATAAGAGAGCGAATTGAAAGAAGAAATGGAAATTGGGAAAGTCTACAATATATCCTAAACAAAAAAATCTAATAAAAATGGACAAAATGAAAAAAGCAAAAAAAAAAGTATAACCGGACATACATATGCCATAAAGAAAAAAAAAAAAAAAAAAATCTTTATCAAATTTTACTAGTAGTTTTTCTAAAAAGATCTCATATATCATTCATTTATTCTGTTTTCAAAACTTACTCATAATCTTGAATTCAAAATAGTAGGTGCTTTTCTAATTGTAATGGAGTAAATACTGCTAATTTTTTGGGGTACACTAAAAAGCCCACTTTGTTAGAATTTTTTGAAAGAACGTTGATACTAAAAAAATTTTTTATCAAACCAGAAGAGAAAGTAAGAGTTATGCTATACAGAATAATATATTTAACCAGGTTTTTGCTTCTATATTTATATCCATAGGCTTGACAAAACTTTAGAGTTGCTATACAGTCAGACCTTCATAAATACAATCTTCATAAATACAATACCTCTCTAAATGCACTTTTTTTTTTCTATAAAATGTTATTAGTACTAAATGCATGTTCTATATTTTGTAAATGCATATTTTTTTAAATAACATTTTATATTATATACTAACTTTTCTAAATGCATATTGCCAATCAAATTTTAGTATTTAAGATAGGTTATACAGTTTTTGGTAGAAGTTACACAAACTTGATAATCTAATTTTTAAAGCTACAATTTAATTGGCTTTCTCTAAATACAAACCTTTCTAAATACATGTTGTAAACTTATTCCTACAAGTTGTATTTATGGAGGTTTGACTATACTATATCTTTATTTGATAGTACCAAAGCCTACCAAGGCCTCACCTAAAAATCTGCATGTCTTTTTTATTTCTATTTTAGAGCACAGAACATTTAGTGAATAGTCTTTGAACCTAGTAGCAGCTTGATGAAGTTTGTTATATTAAGTATATTAATTATATAGTTTGATTTTTGTAAAAAGTTTAATACGAAAGGTTGTTGTGAATTTAAGAAAATTATATAATTTTTAAATATATTTTTTATTAGATTAGTTTTTTCTTTTTGGTTTTTTTTTTTTTTTCTGTATTAGGATAGACTTTTTTTTTTGTTTTTTTTTTTGTATTAGTTTTTTTTCTTTTTGATATTATTTGTTTTCTTGATAACTTGTTTGTAATTTTCACTTTTTTTATTTTACTATTTATAAAGAAAAATTTTAAAAAAAGTAGTATAATCCTAATATAGCATTAACAACTAATCAGTGATATTGAAAATACAAGTTTTAAATAAGTTTAGGATCCCGATAAAAATAAATGTTATTTGGCAGGTCACATCTGTGTACTTTAGTATCAAGTGAGTTTTTAATTGGTTGAAGATAAATTATATGCTTTTAATATAGCAGTAATACAATAGTCACTATAAATCTACAAATAAATAAAACCAAAATTGTTTAATATAAAAAAAATATATATATAAACTATTAAATATATTGTTATTAAATTTTATATTTATACTATATTATTATATATTTATCTCTAGTATAGATAATATTACCAGGATAAACCTGTCTGCATAATAGCCAATACAAATTATATTATACGTATAAGCTCTGTGAATACAAACAATACAAATACATATATAGTAAGATACAGTTAGTCCTTAATTCCCACCCAATTGGGCAATATTCTAATAAATAAACATAAAAAAAACAAAATAAACAAAAAAAATAAATTGATTACATAAGGTACTGTATGTCATTTTAGATAATTAGCAAGGAGAATCTGAATATACATTAAAATTTCCTAGTAATAAAATTTTAACATTTACTTAGTAAAATGCAGTTAGAAAAATTTTTTATTTGGAAAATATATTTTAAAAAGATTTTGTTTTACTAATTGTTAATTAGTTAAAGAGAATTTGCGCACCTGGCAGGAAGATTGAAATATACTGCAAGAAGATTTTACTTAATAAATTTTAATAGCAAATTTAATAATAATTTTCTGAAAAAAAACAATATTGTGATTAATATATTTTTTATATTATATTTTTTAAAACATGAAAAAAAAAGCTGATGGAGCAATTTATACAAAATTTTACTAGTAAGATTGTTTTTGAGCCAAAAAGTAAAGTTGTTTTTTAAACAAAAAAATATAAGTTTTATAATACAAGTTTTATTATTTTATTAATAAAATTTTGTCAAAAACATTACAAAATATATGCAAATAGGTAATTTTTACAGAATTATTAATGCTTATACTACAAAAAAAAGCTAACAATATGATTTACATGAAATTTTACTAGTAAATCATTCTTGAACCAATAAGTAAAGTTGTTCTTTGAGCAAAAAATATAAATTTTATAATACAAGTTTTATTATTTTTTTCACTACAGTTAAAAATGTTACAAAACATATGCGAAAAGATGATTTTTATAGAATTATTGACAGTTTAAATAAAAAAAAGCTCTTTTGGCACAAATATTCAACCAAATCATTTGAAATTTCAGAAAATAAAATTTAAATTTATTCTCTAAAATTTTTGTTAATGCACAGTAATAAATTATATTTGAACTTCTGAAAATTAGTCTATAGCACTATAAATTTTTCGTCCTCTTCATTACAAAAATTCCTGAAAAAATGTCCAAAACATAAATCTAAATATTTTTACCAATATTTGACCAAATAATCTAAAATTTTTATAGTAGACTTTTGAATACTAAGAAATTTACTTACTTAGTAGCATTTTTTGAGGTTTTATTTAAAAAAATACTTTCCAAAATCGATTGAAGTTAAAGCAAAATTTTTGAAAAATGGCATTATTTGAATTTATAAAAATATTAATAACTTTGTAAGTTTTTAATATTGTTTTTAAAAAACAAAGATATGCTTTTTAAGTTTCAATTAATAAGTAAGTGATATTAGCATATTATAATTTTTCGTAAATAAATGATAAAATATAAATTTTGTAAAAAAAGTATATAGAAAAAAATAAAAAATTGTAAGCCATAACATATATTATCTAATATCCATTTACTATAAGGCCAGACCCTCTTTCCCATCTAAGACCAATTAAAATACTCAATTTTGTTATACAAAAAGTATATTTATCTTTATTTTTTTATAATTATAGTTAAATAATTCTTGTTTTTGATTGACTAGTATTCTAAATTGTGTGACCTAAGATATTAGCTGACCCCTAAAATTTTAGGCAATATCTGTTATTGCTCTTACTATAAATCTTTTTTTTTTTAGTATTTTTTATTTTATACTTAATTTAGTTTATTTTTTTTTATATTTTAATTTATACTATATCTGATATTTTTTTAATGAAATTAATAATTACAAAAATAACTTTGTTTGTAATTTTAATTTAAAACTTTGTGCTTCTTGTAATTCTGTTAAAATAGTCAAATACAAATAAAAATTAGAATGAACACTGAATGAACACTAAAAAAATATATAAATATTGTGTAATTTCTTTATTTAATAAAATTTTTCTTAAAATGTCTGCTTTAAAAATTAAAAAAACCTCAAGCTTAAAAACTCATTGTTTTTCTTGTTGTAAACAACAAATTAAATATAAACCATCTATTGAAAACCTAAAAATTTGTTAATACTGTTTTAAAAGAAAAAAATTATTTTGTACACAATATATATATGGATGCTAATTAATTGATTTGCAAATCTATGTAAAATATAAATTATAGACCAAAATTAAACCCAATTTAAAGTTAGAGTTAGAGTTAGCTTTGAAATTGGAAGAGGTTATAAAATTTTGCAAGGAATTTTTTTTGTTAAAACCCAAAAAGTAGTTTTATAAGCAAAATTTAAATTATCATATGTACCTGTGTTTATACACTAGTGTACAAATAGTAATTGCCTTTAAAAAAAACTATAAAGAAAATGAATATTAAAACTTCACTAAAATATTATTCTAATAAAATAAAAAGATTAAATTCAATTGTAATTGAAAATAAATTATATATTTCTAATTTTAAAATGTATGTTTCAATCTTAGAATACAACTAATAAACAATTTGAATATAATTCTTAATTTTGAATAATTTTTAAATTTTTTTATAAATATTGCAATATTCTTATAATTTATTATTAATAAAAACAAAAATAAATTTAAACAAAAAATATACAAAGATTTGTTATTGTTAATTTTTTTTGTTATTTTTGTCTAATTATTAAAATGAAATATAAATGCAGTATTAATTCAAAAACCTATAGGTATTGTTGTTATAAAAAAAAATATTCAAACTACCAAATAAAAAAATAAATGATAATAAGTTTACTCTGCTTTATTATTGATATTTTCAAGAATAAAAAACAAACCAACTCTAATTTCACAACTTGAAAATAATGATAGAACCAATAATACTCCAACAACTATATATACTGAAACAACTTCAACTACAACAATTTCAACAACTACCAAACCTAATTTTGATTTTCTAAAAAGATCTAAAGAATTACCGAATTAACTACTAATTCAACTACAGCTACTACTATACCTTCTAGTACCATTTCAACTACTTTTACTGATTTAACTAAAAATAATATTCCTTCAAAAATTACTTCAATAACAAAGACTACTAATATTCTATCAAAACCAATATCTAACAATAATATTAGTTGTCAAATTTGCAAAAGAAATTAAAGCAAACTAAAATTGAAGAACATTTGAAAAAACATATTAGAAATTCTTTTTAGAAGATTTTATACATAATAAATTACAAATAAAAAAAAGCATAGCAGAATTTGATAATATGAAAGCAATATGGAGTGTGGTCAATTAAAACAGCCCATTTTTACAATTTTTTGAAAAACGAGTTTTTATTAGATTCTTATAAATTTTGACATGATTGACATTTTTCAATTATAAATGAAAGTCGATATGCATAATAA
Source organism: Gigaspora rosea (assembly GCA_003550325.1). Taxonomy (NCBI): domain Eukaryota; kingdom Fungi; phylum Glomeromycota; class Glomeromycetes; order Diversisporales; family Gigasporaceae; genus Gigaspora; species Gigaspora rosea. The sequence continues at coordinate 243,112 of QKWP01000244.1, forward strand.
AAAATCAAGATAATGTAAAAGAAGATTACATGAGGCTGCATAGAGCTCAGCACATTACGAGATTACCCTATAGTCACATGCTATATTTAACCAATCAAAATCATTAAATTTGATTAATCCCGGATCAGTCCGAAAATCAAAACAAATAATTAAACTCAATTATCTCAAAATAAGTTCTATGTAAAAATGGGCTGTTTTAATTGACCACACCCCATATTTTATAAACTTACAGATGTTCAAATAAGAGAATTGATTGAAACAATACAAAAATATATTGAAAAATATAGTGAACAATTTATTAATTTTATTTTAGATAAAATAAAACAAGAAATTTTATATAATTTTGACAAAATAATGCTTAGTGTAATTGGTTCTATAATTAGATTTTCTAATTTATTATTTTTTTTACAAATTTTATTTTTAATTTTTTATATAAATATATTTTAATTTAAAAAAACTTAATATAAAAATGCCAATAGTTAATCAAATTGAAAATAAACTACTAGAATTAAAAAACCTTTTAGAATTACAAACCAATATTCTTGAAATAGACAATAATACCTTAATGAATAAAAACAAGAACCTTCAAAATATTTTGAATTAAATTATAATCATTTAAATCTCAATAAACAAAAAACTAAAAATGATAATTTATTTATTTGAAAATAATTTAGCACTAAAAATTCTAATATTTTTTTTATATATTTCACAATTTTTAAATGTTCAAAAACTTAATCAGATATCATTTACATTTTATTACAATAGTTTTTACTAAGGGTGTGGTGATTTAGAGAAGTTGGTAAATTGTTACCCCTCAAGTGGCAGGTTTAGGGTTCAAATCTCACTGGCAGCGTTTTGAAAAAATAAACATGTGTTCTAGTAACTGCTTTTTATCGATCGGTTGGGTATATTACCTGTAGCCTTGGTACACTATCTTGAATAGGAGCTTTTAGGTGTAGTTGTGTATTATTATACAGATAAATCCAAAAACCCAGAGAAACAGAAACCCATTTGGCAAGTCCCGAATAAGAAGGTAGTAAAGATCTTTGATGGTGCTACTAAAACTGGAGTATCAAAAACCAGAACCAGAGAACTGGACAATTATAACTTAAGAAACAAGGTTCACCAACCTGACCGTCAGAGTTACACTAGAAGAAAAGGATCTATGCTATGAAAGTAGGTACTAGGGGAAGAAAACCTATAAGGCACCTAATACCAGGTAGATTGACTCTTTCGAGCTAACTGGATTGGAAGTCTGGAACCTTATAAGGGCAGAAGTAGATAATGGTAGTAGTTGAGAGTACCTTCTGACTGCAAGTTGTTCATCTCAGTGAATACGTAAGTTATTGAAGTATAGATGAATACCTGGTAGGACAGGTACTGCACAACCAAGTTTCCTGTTAAAAATAAGCTAGTATCAGAAAATTTTATACATAGATATTGATCAATATATAGCATTTAATCGTTTTATATCGATTATATAATATCGTTATATATCGATTAAAATATCGTTATATATTGATTAATTGGATAAAAATCGATATATATCTATAATCGATATATATCATAATATCGTTATATATCGATTAATTGGATAAAAATTAATATATATCTATAATCGATATATATCATTTTTTTATATTAAATCGTTATATATCTATAAATCGATTATAATCATAATTATTTAAAACAATATATATCTATAAATTAATTATAATCATAATTATTTGAAACGATATATGATGTTTAGCAGATCTTTAAAGATTGCATAGTGTTTGACTGCGTCACGAAAATTTCAACCCGGATCACCAAATAAAAAAAAAAAGTAAAATTTCAAAAAAAAGTATGTTAAAAAAAAAGAAAAAGACAAAGTAAAGAAAACTTGCATAGAAAAAAAAAGCCATTTTGAACGATTTTTACCCTCTCTCCCTTTTACCCCTCCTCTCCCTTTTTTCCTTTCTCTTTTTTTTTTTTCTCTCTTTTCTTTTTCTCTCTTTCTTTTTTTTTTTTTTTTTTTTTTTTTAATATTTCGAATACTTTCGAAATATTTTAGGACAATCTGCAACCTGTATCATATCAATGATGCATTTTACTAATATTTTCGAAATATTTCGATGATTTTTGATAATTGTACTACAAAATCAGATTAGATCTTTGTTTATTTTTTTTTGTTTATAATTTAGATCTTCTATCAATTTTACATTGTTTCTTTGTTTTCCTTTTGTTTTTTTTTGGTTTTATTTAGTTTCGTTTAGTTTCATTTTGTTTCATTTAGGTTCGTTTTGTTTTTTTTTTATTTATAGTTTTTTTTTATTTTTTAATTTTTTTTATTTTATTTCTACACTTTACTACTAGCATTTTGCAAGAAATCCAGTGACTTCTCGGTACTTAGCGCAAGCTAACTCAGCCTTTCGACACTTTGCAAGAACACACAACTACTTTCTCTAGCAATTTCGAAAGTTCAAGAACGCAAGTTTTCACAAGTTTTCGCAAGTTTTTGCAAGGTTTCGTTTTATTTTTTTTCATTTCATGTTTTTGTTTTTGTTTTTTTTTATTTTATTAATTTATTTTATTCTGGCACTTTGCGAAAACCTTCGACGAATTCTAAATTGCAAAAACACGAACTCGAAATGGAGATTTGGGGCTTTGTTTATTTTTTTATTTAGTTTGCTTACATTTTTGTTTTTTGTTTGTTTTCTTTTTTTTTTACTTATTTTTTTAACTTTATTTTATTTTATTTATCCTTTACTTATTTCAAAACTTTGCAAAAAAACGAATTAACTTTCCGGCACTTTACAAGAACACCAATTCTTTGCAAAAAATCACAAATATGAACGAATATAAGTGAATATGAGCAAAATATAATAGTTTATTTTTTTTGTTTTTGTTTATTTTGTTATTTTTTCGGGATTGTTTTTTGTTTTTTGTTTGTTTTTTTTTACTTATTTTTTTTATTTTATTTTATTTATTCCTTACTTCTTTCAGAACTTTGCAAGAAAACCACCTAACTTTCTGGCACTTTGCAAGAGTAGCAAATATAATCGAATATAAACGAATATAAGCAAATATGAGAGAATATAAAGAATATAATAGTTTATTTTTTTTGTTTTCATTTTTTTAATTTTTTTTGGATTTGTTTTTTTTGGATTTATTTTTTTTGTCATTTTTTTTATAATAATATATAATATATGTAATATTTAAAATATAATATATAATAAAAAAATAAAATTTTATATTAAATAGCGAAAACTTGTGAATATTGTATATTTAATAAATTAAAATATTATATAATAATAATAAATAAAAAAAATTTATAATTAAATTGCGAAAACTTGCGAAAACCTGTAAAATGTTCAAAAAGCATGATTATGTGAATATAATAATTATTAATTGATATCATATCAGATATATATCGATATATATCGATTAATATCAATATATATCGATTATTATTACTATCGATAGTAATCAGCAGGGGAGTATGGGTATCGATATATATCCTACCGGTTAGTAATCGATATATATCTATATATAAAATTTGCTGATGAGATTGTACCTTTGGGTATGAGAAGGAGTCCTAAGGGCTTTTACGAAAAGAAACCCAGGTGTTTGGACTGACTGCATAGATAATACAGATATCTGGTGAATCAGTTGAAAGTCAGGTGAAAAGCGGAAGATCAGAGAGTTTAAATAGGCAATTTCTGTAGTTGGGTTGCAGGTATGGTAGCTAGTATGGAACCTTTGGACAGACCACTTAAATTAGACAACCCCTAACATTCTAACAAAAAAAATTCTTTGCAAAATTTTGGTATATACTAATACTAACCCAAATCTTAACACAAACGCTAACCCTAACTCTAATAGCAAAAAAATTTTTTGCATATTATAATTTGTATTTACTATTGTTGAACACCACTAGTATGATATATACATATTGTTAAAAATTATTATTAAAGATTTATAAACTTTAATATTGGATAACTTTTGAACTAATAATTGTCCAAAATGAAGCAAAGGACCTTTAGTTTCTACGTATCATAATACAAAAGTTACTTTCTTGATGCATCACATATTAAAAAGCAACTTTGCACTTTTCAATCTGTCCACTCACATGATTTTTAAATTATTTTTAATTGGCCAATTTATGAAATTGATAATAACTTTTAATCTACTAGTCCGTTTTGAATGATTTAACTATCAAAATGTTCATTTTGATGAGCGATTCTAACAATCCCAAAATCATTAAAATCCAATCACAGGATCCCAAGATCATTCATTACTAAGTAAATTTCTTTACTATTGAACAATTTTTGATCCACCAGGCTGTTTTGGGATGATTTAACTACCAAAATGTTCATCTCAGTGAGACGATTCTAACAAGTCCAAAATCATTAAATTCCAATTACAGGATCCAAAGATCGATAAAGGTTTATCAATCATTTAATCAAATTGGTTTTTATATATAAAATCAATTTGATTAAATGATTGATAAATCTTTATTGATCTTTGGATTCTGTAATTGGAATTTAACGATTTTGGACTTGTTAGAATCGTCTCACTGAGATGAGCATTTTGGTAGTTAAATTATCCAAAACAGCCTAGTGGATCAAAAGTTATTCAATAGTAAAGAAATTTACTTAGTGATGAATGATCTTGGGATCCTGTGATTGGATTTTAATGATTTTGGGCTTTCTAGAATTATCTCATTGAGACGAACATTTTGATAGTTAAATTATTCAAAATGGACTAGTGAATCAAAAGTTATTATTAATTCCATAAATTAGAACATACTGTATAGTACAGTACAAGAAATAAAATAAAGTTTTAGACAACAATGCTATGCTTTTATCTTGTAAATAGCAAACTTTTTTTAATTATTATATTTATATAAATATTTAGCTTCAGACAAACAATGCTATGCATTTATCTAGTCTATTTTAGATGATTTTACTACCAAAATGCTCATTTCAAGAAGACGATTCTAATGAACCTAAAATCATTCAATTCTGATTATGGGATTCCAAGATCATTATAGGTTTGTGTTATTTTTAATTGATTTAATATATTTTATATTAAAATGACACAAATTTATACCAATTTTGGGATCTTGTGATTAGAATTTAATAATTATAGATTTATTAGAATTATCTTATTAAGACGAGCATTTTGGTAGTAAAATTATCTAAAATGGATTATTGGTTCAAAAGTTATCCAATATTAAAGTTTATAAGATCTTTAATAATAATTTTTAATATATATAGTACTGTACAAAAATTATAAATTAAAGCAATACAAACCTATAATGATCTTGGGATTCTGTAATTGGATTTTGATAATTTTAGACTCATTGGAATTATCTCACTGAGACAAACATTTTGGTAGTAAAATTATCCAAAACGAATTACTGGTTCAAAAAGCATTTACATATTTTTTAGCTAGAGAACATATCAAACCAAAGAAGAAAATTCCTGCTAATGTAATAGTTTCTAAACCGTAACTTATTTTAGTTACACCATAGCAATTGTTTTTGCAGATAAAAATTAGTAGTACATCAATTTTTTTGAACACTTTCGTTAATCGATTTTGCCGATAAATTTTATGCATAAAATCTAATAGTAATAGTATTGCTATTATTTACTACATAATACCCAGTATATTATGCTCCCAGTTTAATATGGTTTAGAAATCTTCGTGTGCTCAAATAAAAATTTAATTGGCTCAACTGTTTCTAATTATTAGTATTATACCTCTGTGTATAATACTGGGTATTATACTGGTATTATACCAATAATATACAGTATAGTAAAACATTAAAACCCTGATTGCGAATTGCCGATTGCTTATCACTAGTTTGGATTTTTATGTAACCTCATGACTCGGCGTACGTGTTGTTAAAATAGCGCACAGATATTTTTGAAACCAACCCGTTTATCAGCCAAATTATCTTAAATGTTTATTCTTTTTGTAGGTGGACCCGTCCCTTGGATATTCACAGCCTTGTATATTTCAATTTCGTGTAGAAATAATTAATGCAGAGCCAAATATAGTCTTGTTAAAATACACGAATTGTGCGCTAAGATAAATGAGCTAGTTATCGTGTTGAATTATGAATGCATGAACTACTACTCCTGCACTGTATGTAGTACGTATAAAAAAATTATGATAAATATATTATATATATATAAATCTATACAGTATTTTATTATTCTATATACTGTATACTATATATATATGATAATATAAAAAAAAAAACTTAAAAATATTTATTATATTTGCATAAGATAAACTTACGTAAATAAAATAATATAAAATAGTAACTAACCTATCACCATTTCCTATCACCTAACTATGCATCAATAACGTAACCATCTCGGTTACGGATTTCCTTTCGTATTTTAACTACGTAGTGTATAATTTTGAAATAGCACCCGGGTGAGTAATAAATTTACTCATTTCAATTATCAGGATTTTAAATCACTGATGTAACTTTTTATTGATATGTTGAGTTGCCAGAGTAATAAACAACTATCCATTTTGCGTAATAATGCCCAGGGATGTAATTTTGAATCTTGATTAAATTAAGATTTGTTCGGGCCATTACTCGAAATAACGTTTATGGACATTATGACGCGCCAAGCATTGTAATCTTATAAATTGATTATTAATTATAGTTAAAAGGCAAATAATATAAAATATTATGATGCATTGGTGCATTTCGAATTTAATGATAAATAAATAATTCACTATCCACGTATTTTATAGATATTCTGTATTAAATGACTAGATAAAAGCATTTTATTAACTTTAAAAGACAACAACCTATTCTTGTATATATTTTATATATACTAAAATTAATTATAGTTTTGAATTTCAATACATAACTAATATTATAATGATTGAAATAATCAAAAATAATAGAAATATAGTGCATGGTGGTAATAAATACAATATGATATTATATACTATAAATTCTCGAAATGACAGGCATCTGCGCGTTATTTTGAATACGTGGACGTTATTTCGAGTACGCGCATGGGCATTATTTTGAATATATAGGTAATTTTCTGAAACTGGTACAATACAATATAAAAAAAATGAATCCGCCAACTTATTTAATAGGGGGTTTCAGAGCTAATGTTCAGATTTCTGATTCAGAATTAAATTAACAACATATTAATTTTTATTTGTAACCTTATTTATATAATAATGAATTCTTTCTTTTACGATCATAAATTTTCTTTCGAAATTCTATACCCAATCATCAAGAAAAGTTTCTCCGGATAACACCTATTTCATTTTCTGATTTCGAGATTTCAAGCTAAAACCATAAATTCTTAAGAATACTGCATTATTAATCGTTGATCTTAGAGAATGGATGTAAAACTAAAGGAGTTTGCTTATTACTGGTATAAAGTCAATTGAACTATATATAACGTGATATAAATGTAAATGATAAATGGTGGATGCGCGTTTTTTCGGGGCGTACATGGGCGTTATTTCGAAACCATCTATGCTATTTTTAGGGGGCGCGATTTTCGACATAACGCCCATGCCCGTTATTTCGAGAATTTGCGGTATATTAATTTTGCTGTCTTAAGGTGTTCTCGAGCAACTCTCTCAATGTGATTTGAAATGATGCACAATTATTACAATTGATTGAAATAATGACTACGATCGTTGCTTGAACAGCCATCCTTGCTTTATTTATTATCATTATGTCTTCAGCAAATCGTAGCAAAAAAAAAAGCGACTATCCAACAAACAAATATACTTATTCAGCAATACTTCAAAAATAAGTGTAACTTCGGCGACACACGTTCTCCAATTCTCTTTTACGGGCTTTACAAATACGATATATTGTTGCAGCAACAATATTCGCAACTTTTTGCCGAACAAACTAATGCAAACAATAGTGAAGTATTTGAATACAAAAAAATTTTTAGCAAAATATATATAAAATAAAAATGGAATTGCCGTATTTGGTATAAAAGTTAGAAGATAATAAATATAGGCATGACTCGCTCTTTGGATTTTTATTAGCGATAAGATTTTCGAATTTTTCGAATATAAAAAGCATCGTAAGTTCTGAAGATCCATGACGTAAAGTAAAGTGCTTGAACAACCTCTTTTTTTTACTCTATCACTAAGTACTTTATGAAAAAAAAGATGGACTACGTCTCCAGACGTTTTCAGTGAAGCGGCAATTCACTTGATCAGTTTTTTTGACTTCGACTATGATATTTAAAATTTTATTCCCGATCAATAGATTTAGGCGTTTGAGAACATCCTTAATTTTTTTATAATTTAAATGATCAAATGACGAATGACCTGATCATTTAGACTTAAATAATTGGTCAATTCCCAACGGGTTTGGGTCAAAATCCCGACGAACAAAATCCCGACAGGTCATAATCCCGACAAAAATATCCCGACAATCAAAAATCCCAAAAATGCCTTTCTTGAGCAATTTTACTATAAAAAAATCGCCTAAATCAAACCCTAACCTAGGTGCTCACCCTAACTCTAACCTAAGCACTTACCCTAACCCTAACCTAACTTAAATAAACTTAATAATTTTTTGTTGTCGGGATTGTAGGAATTTTTACTGTCGGGATTTTTTTGTCGGGATTTTTTTGTCGGGATTATGACTTGCGGGATTCTGTTTGTCGGGATTTTGACTTTTGACCGGCTCCCATACCAAACATATACAATAGTAAGAAATTCTATTGTAGTATGATGAAGCGGTGCAGTGCCAAAATATATGATATCTGGCACTGTGTTATTACATAGGTAACGCACATGATAAATTTGAATGAGAAAAGTAACCTGCCGAGAGGTCATGTAAGCTAGGGATAGACTCGGCATTACCAACTTCAACAACCAACGTTGGGTACACATTCCCCAGTGAGTTAGATCCTTGGCCGCCTGGAGGCCTAGGAAAATTCATTTGGTCAAATGGTAAGGTCTGCTGTTATTTCACCGACAGGCTTTATTTTACAAGTTCATTTCGTAGACAGTATATTTCACCGACAGCTCATTTCACGAACAACTCATTTCACAGACATGTTTTTTTTTACAAACCTTAACTTTAATTATAGCCTAACCCTAACGACACTGGGCTAGAATTATTTCGTCTGTGAAATGAGCTGTCGGTGAAATATACCGTCTACGAAATGAACTTGTCTTAAATTAATTATCTGTAAAAATAAAGCTTGCCGGTTTTCTTTGAAGTGATTGTCTATGAGTTGATCGAGAATCGATAAAATTCTATCTTATGAATCCTTAATTTTATAATTTATACTTCTAGATTTTTATATAAACTATAATATTGATAATTTGGAAGCCAAAATCCCGAAAATTAATTAACGCGTCGCGTGAGATCTGAGTTCTGTTTGCTAATCAAAAGCGGAGGTTGAATATTGGAACCCCGATATCACGCGACACGATAATTAATTTTCGGGATTTTGAAACAAACCCAATTTGGAGTTTATATAATGGAATTAAAGAAATTAATCACAATAAATTATGTCAGAATGTGGCTTTCATAGAACCTCTATATAAAAGAGTACATTTTAGGATGTACTTTGTTTTTCAATACTGCACGTTACTGTAAATACTAGTGACTTCAGGGTTAAAGAAAAAGAACACAGATTTCATATAAACATTTGCCCTTAGCATAGCGGGCTTTCATTCTGATTGGATAATTTTTGTAGATCATTTCGTGATTTTACAAAATCTGATTGGCTTATAGATTTATATTAAGAACGAGCCGAAGTAAATATTTTGTAAGATTAAATAAAAAGATACACTTATTTAAATTTAAGAATTACAATGATTTATTATAGTACTTGGATCTAATGTTATACGAGTATAATTCTATTATTATTTATTATTATTATTATTATTATTATTATTATTATTTTATTAAAAAAAATCTTAAATACGGAACTATCATTTTTTTATACAGTATTTAACTATTCATATTTTAACAAATGCTTTTGTAGATTCGCATATACAAAAAGTAACCCATTTTAATTTGACCTATTATTAATTAATAATCAAGAAAAAAAATAAGCATAATCTAAAATAATCTAAAAGATCTTTGACACAAATTTTGATTCGTGTTAACGATAAAATCCTTAAAACTAAATCACTTGCCAACAATAAATAATTATAGATAGAATAATAATTAAATTAATATAAATAAATTAAAATAATTAATCAACTACAATAAGTAAAAGCACACGAAACTTGAACTTATCTTTTAACATTTCGACACCTTTCATCAATATCAATATCGTTGAACAACCATGATCTAAACATATTAATAATCTTGCGAAGACTCACAAGAGACCTAAATACAAAAAAAAAAAATTAATAACTTTTTCTTTTTAGAAATTCGTTCAGTCTAAATAATTAAATTGAAAAAAACCTTTTTTTATAGCTATATAGTTCTCATGATTATTCCTCTGTTTTCATGTTTTTAAGCCCAATATGCTCTATACGCTATGTTTAATATTCAAACCCCACATATTCGACGCTTCTTTTATATATTTTAACACCTTAATTACAATACTCCTCCACATTTCGACATTCACCTTTCTCAATGCACTAGATCTTAGGCTGACATACTAAAAGAAAGACAAGTAAAACAAATAAAAGCAAAAAAAAAAAACTTCGTTGCTTCATTTACTGATTTAACAATCCATACCTTTGTCTACTACCAAAAAAATAGTTCTTTATTTGAGTTCCTCTTGCTTGTCTACCAAGTACGGCATTTCAACATATTTGTTAACGTACACCCTATTCAAGGGTGAAATATGTTGCTTCTCATTTAACTTCCGAATTACTTCGCGGATTACCGAATTACTTTGACAGTTTATAAAGTAAGACGTGAACTTCCCAATTTTTTTTGTCTTACACTCTAGGAATTCGTATTCGTGGCTCCGAATTCAATCTTGTGACAGAAAATCGTTACTTTAATAAGGCTTTCTTATGATAAGATGATCTTCAAAAATCAGCCAATCATAATAAAGCCCGCTATGCTTTTGCCCTTGAGTTGTAAACTTGCATTAACTGAAAACTTAAATACGTTGCTATATAAATTAGCCATCTTCGTTATAAATTGATGTGCGGGAACTATGATATGAGAAAAATATCATATGCTGATTATCAAAAAGATAAATTTTAACCCCAATTATGATTTACACGAGTGTTGCCAAAGGAAAACCTGCCATCGGGCTTTCAATTATATTTTGTACCTGACACTATCCCTAACAAATTAAACTGATTTTGTTCGAAACAAACTTGGCACAAATTATGATAGGGCTCATAAAAATAACAATTTTTGAACTGTTTGAACGAACTGAATAGTTTGAACAGAAACTAAATGAGTTTTGTAATCATCCGTATATGTTATTATTTACGTATCGTTATGAGAATATTTTATTTTATTTTATTTTTTTTTTAACGTTCTAACAATGAATCAAAGGGTCTGATCTCCGCGGACTCGGTGAGAGAACTATTGGCGTCAAAGTTCCAAAGGATGAACACAGGGCCTTCGAATTTATCAAAAAGGCGGTCAACATAGGAGAATGTTCTAAGTTGGCTTTCGTTATAATTGAGAATTAATGTTGGAAAAGGCGAATATAAGGCCTTGAGTATTACCTGAAGTATGCTGAGGCCAGAAATTCCATAGGAAGTTGAAAAGTTGTCAAATACGAAATGGGTGTAGAATAAATGTTAATAATACCTCGAATAGTTAAACATTGACTCTATTTATAAAGCTTTTTTTCAAAATGGTAAATCTATATATTAAAAAGAATATAATGCAAATAAATAATAGTGCTTTACATGCAATCAGATATGATGACAGACTAACGAAACAAGTATGTGGATATTTGTGTAGATATATTTCATTTTAGAAATCATAATTACGATCGAATTGATCCGTTCAACTGATAAAAAAGATTAATAGGCTAAATGGCATGCCAAATTATTTTAGATGTGTCAGGTTTCCTACTTTAAAGAATAGTCTTTTTCGTTTCATCTAAATAAAGCAAAAACTAATACAAAAATAAAAATAAAAAAGAGTCTATGTTATTTTAAAGATTACTAAAATCATTATTATCAGCTTTGTCGATTTCAAGAACGTACCTACTCTTAAATATCTTTATTATTTGTAGTGAGTACGTTCTTGATAGGAGCGTCTGAAATTAACCGATATTTACGATAACAATCTGAACTAGGTCGGAATTTTTCGGAATCGTGGCTGTCTGGACAGGAGCTAATAAATTTTGTTTAAGAAGTCATTAAAAAAAGTGCGTTCTTTAAAAAAATCAACAACTATTACTTCTCCATCAAGGACTCCACTTTACTCCAGGCGATTATCTCCGAAATTGTGGATTTCATAACCTTCTCTGGCATCGGCATAAAATAAGACTAGCGTTACCATCCTAAAGAGTTTCTCCGAAAAATTTCGCTATTAAGCTAACGGGAGTAGTAAACAACTAATATGGTGGTCCGCGAAAAGACATCTACAAAATTAATAAATTACAAGGTTTAATAAAAGGACTGAATATACACAGCGAGCGTTTGGTTATAATATAGAAAAACAAGAACAAGGAAAACAAAATTGAAAAACCGAACAGAAAAATGCGCTTACCAAAAAAAAAAAAAATTAGATGCCGGTACTAGTTGAGGCCCGAAACATCCGAAGCCCTTTCGGATTTTTTAAAATCCTCGAAACTCTAAAATTATAGCCCAAAATTATAATCCGAAACCTTTAAAATTTATAAAGATACTGTAATATGTATATGTTATTCCCCGTTTTATTAATTGTTTTTTATGGGGATTTACATGTTATTTTTGTAATGATTTATTTTTAAACTCAGTAGGGAAATAGCCTCCGGTCGTCAATTAATAAAACGGGAGAATAATGCATTTATTCCCCGCCACTAGCTTCTTCGCAGCCAGTGTCATTATTCGATCAACTGATCTGGGTTAGATTTTTGGTTATTTTCATTTCGTGAATAATAACTGATTTATTCTCCAGTTTTTATTATACTTCTATACTATTTTACCACAAATCACAAAATTCGTACATTATTAAAAAAAAGCAAAAAAGATATAAAATCAAAAAGAATTATAAGAATTCCGGATTAGCCGAATCTGAGATCTGGACAATAAGCGAAAAAATAGTATAGAAGTATAAATAAGAACTGGAGAAAATAACTCATATTTTATTTTTATAATATATGAGTTTATATTTAAAAAAAAATATTTATATAAATAAAATAAATCATATTAAAGATATAATATAGATATTTATATTATAGATGCTATATTTATTACAAATCAGTTAGTTAGCACAGATCTCATTCCAAAGTTGACGCTAACATGGCATTACGAGTGTCTAAAAATTTATCCCATCATAAATTTACATTATGCGCGTAAAGTGGATTTGTTTCACTAGCATATACTGTATTTGTTTTCTCCGAGTCAAATTTCGACATTGATGTCTGTATAATGCAATGCTGCTAAATTTTGCATGGTCATTTGCACTTATAAATGACGTTCGTCAGATTTAAAAGGGGGCCGTTAAAGCCAGGTGCGTTTATATGGTTTTATTATTTAATAAAATTAGGGTAAGGGTTAGTTTAAGTTTAGGGTTAGGATATGTCATATAGGTAAAATTGTCTTCCCGACATTGTTATTAATGCTCCGAGACAGTTATTTTCGACGTTTTTCACTTTTTTTTCTCCAAAATTTCATGATTTGATTGACTGTCGTCCACGTGAGCGCGTATAAAATGCCCAGCTATCGCCGATATTGCTTAGACAACGCCAGGGCGATCCTTCCTGAATTTCGGGTGTGCTACTGCCGTGGCATCTAGTGACCCGAACTTTCACTTCAAGTTGAAGTGAAAGTTTGGGAAATGTAATAAATGAGATTTTTGCTAACAAAACAAACTCTTCGAGATTATAATTTATATAGTCTTAAAAAGATCTTTTTGTTGGTGAAAGATTACAAAGATTGGATACTGCGGCACGGCATTGCATTCGAACTTCGTGGGGGTCGCCCTGGCGTCATCATATTGCTTATGCCAGCTCAGCTCCGCTAAATTCCAGTCCGAATTTTATTGATTGAATAGTTTCGCGAGGTATCGAGATTCATTTATACAAGGCATTGGCCCGGGTAACCCGGGTATTTTAATAATGCCGGGTAACGATTTTCTACGGGTACAATCTTCAATTTATACCAACGTGTTAATAACCAAAAAACTTTATTGCCTTTTAAAGGAATCTGTTAAAGCCAGGTGCACGTACGTTGGGGTGATCGGTTAACTAATTGTAAAAAAGATCGAACAGATCGATTTTTTAATTGTGCTGTTATAGAAATCCTAGATCTTAAAATCCAACTATATATATACCCAATATAAAATAGGTTGAAAAAGTGTGCCTTTTAATATGTCGTGAGGAATTTTCTTTCTGCATTTTAATTTTTTATAGCAAATATTTATATGATTGGTGCAGGGTTTTCACTGCCACAATTAAATAACTTTAAAAACAGCAAAACTGGCATAGTTAGATGATTCGCACAATAATAAATCGGCAAATTATATTTTTAAAAAAATATTTATTATACTTGTTTGATAAAGGTCTAAAAAATAGGTTTTTGAATTAGTTGACCGACCACCCCAGCACGTACGTACTTAATAAAATTTTTTGAGTAATAAACAAAATCTGTTAATTCCAGCACAATTTCGATGAACTCCGATCCGAGATTTTGGGTATCTTCCTATACAAGTTTTTCCAAACTTAACGTTAAGTTCACGTGAAAGAAAATTTTTTATTTATTTTCGGCTAATAACGATAAAGTTTTCATTGTAATCTTTTGCCAAAATAAGTAAGCTATTCTCAAAATATTATATAATGATGAGCTAATCAGGCTTAGAACTTGTTAACTATGATTGAGTTATTTTCCTTGTTCGTACGTACGAAAAGTATCAGTTTTTTTCCTTATACTACTGTACTAATCCAATGGACATACATGCTATTGTTTATTGATTCGTTAATATTGGAATTTCGATATGCAAACTTAAATGGCTTGGGGAGTCCAGTATAGTATACCAATTAAGAACGGCAAACTGAGATTTTCAAACTTTATACTATATATCTTGTATAGTGAAAGAACACAATTTTTTTATTGTTTGGTGATTGCTAAAAATAGTAATGATATGTCATCATAAGAATACGCGGGAACATTTACATACAGCTAATTATTTTCAATTTCTTGAAATGATATAAATAGTGATGTACCACGTACGTGCTGAATTTGATTAATTTTTGATTTCTTTCTGTTTCACGTTATCTGTTTATTCAAAATTATAAATAAAAATATATTTTTTTTAATTACTATAACTTTTTATGTCATTTAAGTATCTTTTAGATTAAAAAATATGTCAAATATTAAAGAGGAATCTACTCAGAAATTAATTGATGAACCTACTTACGTATGGCAGATAAAGGACTTTCAAGACCTTTATCAAAGTATGAGCAAAGGAAAATACATCATGAGTGATAGATTTAGTTCCCCAAAACCAGTTTACATTGAACCAAGGACTGGTCTCAAAAAACCAATGCATACATGGCGTTTAAAATTTTATCCTCATGGAAAAAATTCTGTTGATGGATGTTTATCAATTTATCTTAAAGCATTCCCATCAGAATGTGAAAAATCCATGTCTACATTATCAAGACTGATTAGATATCGAATTGATTTATTTCGTATTAATTCAATGGAATCATTAACGCTTGATCGAATAACCAAACTTGGAAGTGCCGTTTCAAAAGAAACAATATTTAATCTTTCAACATGTGATTCTCATGGTAGAAGAAATATTTGTGGAATTAAGGATATTTTTAATGGATCAAATTTAACTACTACTCCTACTGAATTAGTAGTTACTGTACATATATTTTACGATGAACAAATTGTTAATCAACCCTCACAACCTTTCTTAACATCATTCGAGAATTATTTTGGAAATGATCTTTATAACGATATTGAATTTGAATTTGATTGTGGTCGAAAAATTCGTGCTGGCCGTATAGTATTAGCTTCTAGATCTGAATATTTTGAAAAATTATTTGGAGGTGAATGGCAAGAATCAACTGCTTCTTCAATTTTGTTAAAAAATACAAAGTTTGAATCTTTTCATGCGGTACTATATTATCTTTATACGGATAAATTAGAAGAAGGTTTATCATTGGAAATTCTTAAAAATCTTTATTTGGAGGCTGATATGCGTAGAATTGAAAAGTTACAGCAAATGGTAATCAAGAGGTTTTCGGAAATTTTGAATGTTACGAATATGGATGAAATTTTGATTTACAGTTTGGAAATTGAAAATGAATATTTAAAAAAGACGGTATTACAATTTCTTAAGAAGAATTGGGATGATGTTAAAAATACGGATCAGATGAGAAGAATGATGAAATTAGAGAACATTGATTGGGTTAGCTGGATTGATGAATTGTTGACTGCGAAAATGTTTTGCGGTTTGTAATTAGTAAGGTTACAACTTGGATTTCTATCTCATTTGGAATAATAACCGAAACCTGAATATATATCTCATTTTTTTAGTCAAATAATGCCAAATTAGAATTGATTAAATTGATGCTATAAATTATTGAATCTTCATTTTAAATAAGAAAATTATGCTCCTTAGAGTGATTTAGTGATTAGACATGAAATGTTGAATAAAAACGATCTGTTAGATCTAATAATCTATATCTCTTTCTGATTAATCAAAGATACCATACTTCATTACTGGGCAATAAGAATAGTATATCGAATATGTACACAATAAGTGAAAAACTTCGAATCGTAAATAATAAACTTTTCGAGTCGAAATACTTAATAATTTTAGCATCACCGGATTTCCGAGTTTTCAATACCTTCTAATCGGAATTTTATAGCTGTTTTCAAAAAGGTGCAGATCACTATATCATGGGAAATCCCCGATATTCCCAGATTTCTTATGTTTTCAAAGTCCGCTCTAATCTGAGTTTTAATTTTTACTGATCTAATTTTTCAGATTCTTCGATTTCCTATAGATATATGGAAATACATTTTTGAAAACGGCTGTAAAAAAGAAGTAAGATACCTTAGTAAAAATCGATACTTATTAATTCCCAATTTTTAATCATTGTCGGAAAACTATTGAAACTCCTTTCGCACTGAAATTAAAAATGGAGTATTATAAAATTCTTATTTAATACGGAAATTTGAGACGAGTATAAAATTGTCAATCAGATTTGGTTAATTATTTTTATTTTAATATTATTTTATTAATTATATACAGTGAATTGGCTAGTTCGGTTAATGTTGACTACAGTATATAAAAATGTTAAAATTTTTGATAATTAAAAAACTATCTTAGAACGTATCGAAATAAAGATCTATAAACGTTAAAGTTTTAGAGACATGGTCGTAGATATTTTATTTCAGCCGCTGCTAAACGCTTAAAAATTATCTTTATAAGCACATGCATTAATATTAAACAAACTTTGCTGTCATCATTCAGGCGACTTTTTTCACTACCCTAAATTATGACATAGTATGTGATATACTATTTGATGTATGTCATATAAAATATAATTACTATTTAAATAATACATTCTATACTATTTTATTATTTCTTTTTTCACAATGAGCAATACGCAAGAAATTCATAATTATCTTGTTGATTCGATTATTAAATTTAAACAGCCAAATCGTAGTTTTTTATATAAAGTTTTAAAAGGTGTATCTCAATAAGCTATTATTAGCGTATACTCTTTCTCCAAAAAATATCAAGTTCCCAATGATTATACAGTAGAAACAACATTGGGGTAGAGATGTACTATTCGATGTTCTATTGATTACAATGAAAAGGGGCCAATTTTTCAAATCTACTTTGGAAAAAATTTCGAATACGAATTTTCAATTAAGACAGCTATCGATATTAAAAACTTTTTTTAATAAATCAATGTATACCATAAATTGAAGATCGCTTCAATGTAAATTTTAATAATAATAGAAAGAGATGGGTTTTACTGATAAAAAGAGATGGATTTTACCGATAAAAAGAGATGGATTTTGACGTAAGAATTATATCATATTAGTTTATTGGTTTTGGGGTACAGTTTTATATGCGTCATGTGATTGATGTATATTATGATCAGGGACACGGAAATATTATTTCGATTGAAAATGTCCTGATTATATGCAAAGATTATGATCAATCAAATAGTAATTCGGGTTTTTAATTTAGGCCCAATTCCAAAAATGCGCCTTAATTATTAACAAAGTAAATTTTTTTTTGTGATACTAGAAAGGCTTTCTTCGATCCCTAATTAGAATCCAATTTGTTATTATAATGCAAATAAAAATTTAATCTAGTTATATATTTAAATACTTTTGTTTTCAAAACTATTCAAGAAATAAATGTAAAAATTATAGATATAAAATTAACAAATCATTTATTATTCGAATTAATCTTGTATAAAATATCAACTTGTTTATATTATTCTTTCTTGGTATTCTTTGGTATTCCTACTTAGGGATGGTTTAAACCATTTTTTCACCGTTTTAGTGAAGTGCAGAAAATCACATAATTAGGGTTTACATAGATCATACCCCCCGGACTATTGACCAATCAAATTTTATCTTTATTTAAAAAAGTCTTTGACCCGAGAATAAGCTACCACACGATCGACAATAGTCGCTACATAGTAAAGTCCAAATTTTACTATGTGAATTGATTATAGTCGCGTAAGTAAACTTATTTAATTAGCAATTCACGTAAGAACAGGAAATTTTAATTATAAAAGTTGGGGATAAATATTTATATAGTTTTAATATAGTATATGGAATCCAATTTCCCACAATTATATAGTAAAAAGATGGGTTTTTTTAAAATTCAAAATTTCAGCTCTTAGTAAAGTATCTTTTATTTTTAGAAAATTCTACTGAACTTTTAATAAAAAGAAAGCCAAATACCATATTTTTATGCCTATATAATTTAATTTTATATTATATTTCAACTATTAATACTTTATATTGTAGGCAAACTGGATTTCAATATTTCGGAATTTTATAGTAAATTTGCCCTACTTTTATTATATAAACTGTCCTGTTCTTACGTGAATTGCTAATTAAGTTACTTTAAAATTTTTATCAATATTGGAAAGCTTTTTATTATTTGACTTTTGATTTTTACGTTCAACGAAAAAATTAAAATTTTTTAAAAAAATATATTTGACGAACATAAAAATTAAAAGTTAAATAATAAAAGCTTCTTTAATGTTAATAAAATTTCGAAGTATGTGTATTTTGATGTTCCAAACAAGTTTACTTAATCGATAATTATCAATTGAGATAGTAAAATTTAGACTTTACTATGTAGCAACTACTGGTATCTACGATTGACCAAAAATCAATTTTATCTGAAAAGAATTTATTTCACAAGAACTACTAATCCGATTTGGCTGAAATTTTAATATGATATAGAACAATATTATATCTATCAACAGTAAAAATTTCAGCTCATTTTTATAAATGGTTATTAAGAAATTCAAATCCGGATATTATTATTGGCTATTTATACTAATATATATATAGGACGTGATAAAATAGGGACCCCTCCCCAGGGTTGGCAATGGAACCAATGGAGTTCAATGGTTGTGCGAATGGAGCTCAAAAACTAGTATCCATTGGCTCCATTCAGAGCTCCATTGGCTCCATTCGCAGCTCCATTGACTCCATTGCCAACCCAGCCTCTCTCCCCCTAAAAAATACGTGATTTTCTGCACTTCCCTTAATACATGTGGTGATTAAAGTCTGAATAGTTAAATCTCGATTTTAAATATATACAGATTATATTCATCACCTGTTTTTAATTACGTAATAAAAAAACTTTTGGAGAGTAGTGGTTTGGGATCATATTTAAAATTATTAAAGTTTCGGTGAAACATTCGCAGGGTAGCGTTGGCATTTTGAAATTTTAAACGTATAGTTCGTTTTCAAAGATCAAAAAAGGAACACAACCGCTGTCACAGCCGTCATTAAAAAGTTTCGATGGCCCATCTCGATTCTTCCTAGATCGTGTGGTAAGATTTTATATGTTAGACTGGGTTCATACTCATAATCACTATCATTGCCGTCGTCGTCCTGCCAATCCTGTTAACATTGGTACTCCTGATTGGTTTTTTTTGAGCGCCTAGATGTGTATCTATAAAATAACATTCTTGCCGTTAATCGAACCTTCAATCCAGTGAGAAGAAAGAAAGGAAAAAAAAAATAGGTAAGTATTTAAAGTGATCCAAATATCCTATATATGGTTTGTTAACATTCAGTAGTGAGAGAATTTTTCAATATCCGCAAAGGATATCCCAACATCCTTGTGTATGAATACCCACGTTCTTTGTCAATATTAATTTTCACCTCGAGGATGAACAAGTGTATTTTGTAACTGAATAATTTGTGTAGCCTAGAAGTCTAGGTGCGATATCTAAGGTTTATGTTAATATATCGTGACGATCCGATTCTTTAATAAAGTTTTTCAGGCTTCGATGTCTTGGTATAATAAGAACCGAATTCTCATGTAACCCGATTCGAGTATACATTGTTAAACTGATAAAGTTTTATTGTTATATCTTATCGTTATTATGAATGGGAGAATATCTTCGCCTCCTCGTGTGAATTGTAGATAAATGTGCGTACGAGAAATGCTTTTATATGTTGTTTTGGGACCTGTGATTTAAGCCAATTAAATATATTGCACGATTGTGTAACAATACAAAACTCGTCAATTTGTCATGATTCGAATCGTGTAATTTTTAGCTTGCGAGTCGAAATATACTAAAATTTGTGAAATAAACTTTCCTTTGCCTATCGGAATATAAATATGCTTGATTTTGTAAATAGTAATTTAACTTCAAATAATCAATGATTCGAGTAAAATTCGAATGAGTTACTCTTTAGTTTAATTTGTGAATCACGAGTTAACACGAGTAGCGTGATTAAAGTTTATGAATTCTGAGTGAGGTGCAGAAACTTGGTGACGTCATAATGGCTGGCCCACAATTCTAATATTAGAAATGATGGATAATTTAACTAATTAATATATATGAGTTCCGTCAAGATCGTTGCGATAATCATAAATTAAATCCCTCGATACAGGTTTTCCTTGGCAGTACACATAAGTATCTACAAAATATGTTATACTTCCAAAAAGAACGTAAAGAATTTGAGGTAAATGCATCTAATTAATATCTAATTATTTCTATGTATTATATGATAAAAAACTTTTTTTCTCGATAATTTACATTATATACCGGTATATTATATTATAATAAAAATAATTTATACGTTATTCTCATTTTAGCGAAGTGACCCATTCTATTAGTATAAAGTTTAAAAATTCATTATATCGAAGGTTTATTTATTAATCAATTCACTATTTTAAAAGAATTCCAAACAGGCGTGTTTTGAGTCTAACACCTAACATCATATAACGAATGATTATATCGCCAGATATTATGACACATATCTAAAGTTGTGACATAAGTCAATATTACGGCATATCTACAAACGTTAGTTTGTGACTTTTTGACGTATCGTATCGGTCATGTCTTGAGCTACGACTGTGGATGCTACAAAAAAGTTAAGTCATCCATCTATGTCATAAATTCTGCATTATCCAGCAACAATTTTTCGGATATCAACCAAAAATTTAGCTCGACCACACTAATATTTTATGTTTATTTTCTATGTCAGGACTTTTCGGCATTATATACTATAAACGTTATATTTCCGTGTTATATCTCTACTAACTCCGTGTTATCTTTGATACATTCCGTGTTTAACTGATTCCGTAATTCTGAGGCATTCCGTGAAATGCAGAAAATCATCAGCATTATTATTACATGTAGTAAAGATATAGTATTATATGTAATAACTCATTTATTCCCCGCGAAGCGGGTAATAAATAGTACTTATTTGTAGTAATATTTATTATACAAAGTATTTATCAAAATTTTTGTAACAATATGTTATAGAAATTGCAATGTATTTAAGGCGTCGGTTTCGACAGTGGTATTTATTAAGTATCATAATAATTGTTACATAAATGAGTGTACAACTAACCACACGTGCACTTTTGTGCCTAATTTAAGTAGTCCGCCCGAAGGTTCTACACTAGCTGCCATACCTGCAAACCAACTACGGGAATTGCCTATTTAAACACCGCACCCATATTCCGATTATATTATTAGAAATTGCAATGAATTAATTTTTTCATAATGAATTAATTTAGAGCATTTCGTTTGATTTATGGTTTGCAAAATTCTGTATCCCTCAAAAAATTTTTTATAGTGGTTTGCAAAAAGGGGTGACCTCTAGATGTAAAATTGGCCGATTTTAGCAGATCTTTTGATTCTCCGACAATTTTTAAAGATTTCGAAAGATGTGACCTCTGCAGATCACAATGTCGTGTGAAAATCGGAGATTTTATAGATTTTTTGAGTTAAACCGATTTCAAAGAAATATAAACGTAACCAATCGAAAATATAAAGTAACAGACAATTTTGAATCTCAGTGATTCTCAGCCATCATCATTAAAAAATCACCGCTAATTTCTAATTTCTGAATATATATATATATTAAGCTTTAATAGACTTAGATACTACATAATATTAAAATTTAGTGTATTATTACGTCTTTTATTAAATATTATGTAATAGTCTAAAGTATATAAAAAATTAGAAATCAAAAAATTGGAAATCAAAAATCGGATAATTTTTTGGGGATATCGATAGAGTTTTGTAATAGTGTTCCGGAAAAGATTCGGATCGGGTCCATGATTTTAAGATCCGCTTAGGTACGGATCCGAATACCCGATCTGGGGGACGTCTAAAGCGGAGCAGATTCTTATAATACTGTATCGGTATATATTTTATCGAATTAACTTTAGGGTTAGGAACATCTTAGATTAGGGTCAGGTGGATTTTAGTTAGCTATATATAAGCAAAATTGCCTTCCCGACATTTTAATTAACCTACCCAAGATAGGTTTAAACTGGTGTTTTTTGCATTTTTTAGGTTTTCACTTGTTTTGATCAAAACTATATATACCTAATTCCCGATCCTAAGATATCGATCCGGATCCATTTGGATCCGATTTGATTTTTTGGATATTTTACAGCTGATTTGAAAATTAGTGGGACACTTGAAAAATTTTGAAACCTTTCGGTTTCGTCTTATGAATCATCTAACTCTTCGGAAACCATGTCACGGTCTTCGGAACTTCGGCCGATAATGGCGATGAAGAGTTAGATGATTCATAAGACGAAACCGAAAGTGTTTCAAAAATGAGAAAATTTTTCAAGTGTCCCACTAATTTTCAAATCAGCTGAAAATGGGTGGCAATCATTTCACCGACAAATCACTTCATAGACACCGACAAATTATTCACCGACAAGTTCATTTTACCGACAGTTTATTTCACCGACAAAGTAATTCTGGTCATTGTTGTTAGGGTCAGGGTAGAATTAGGGTTAAAGTTGGTGTGCTTTATAGAAAAAAACTTGTCGGTAAAATGAGCTTCGGTGAAATGAATTGTCAGTAAAATGAACTTGTCGGTGAATAATTTGTCGATGAAATGGGGTGACTATGAAGTGATTGTCGGTGAAATAATACGGACCAAATTTTTTATAATAAAGATTTTTTATAACTTTGAACAAGAACAACTTAACAGAAACTTAAACTAAATTCAATAAAAATAATTTTTACAAACTTGCATAATTAATTTTTATCAAATTTGGTTAAGTTATATTTGTTTAAATATAGTATTTAATAATACCGGATGGTTGCCGCTCAATTTCCCGAAAGTTATTTCCCCGACAGGACATTTACATGAAGTAGGGTTAGCATTTGATTAGTTGCGGCTATACATTTTTAACAGATTGTCACTCTGTATGAAAAAATTACCCTACGTTGTTGATATAGTGACCAGAGGTAAAATAATGTATTAATAATTACTATACATGTAATCATATTTATCACATGTAATTATTATTATATATAATAATAAAAAATATTATTACATGAAAAGCCTATACGTATAATTGATAAACTAACTTATACGTAAAAATTTAAAATAACTGTGGCATAGGGAGAAAGGACGTATGCTCATACATATGGTCGCATTTTATAATACTGTACTACTAACTAGGCCAATCTATACACGTAACGTACGTACGTACGTATGTACATAAAGTATGTGAAAAAACATTGGGTTGTTACTAAGAATGCATTTAACAAATTAAATATTTTATGGAGAATCATATTCATTTTATGATCGATAAATTTCTCTTTTTGTCTTGAACGAACTGTGAGTAGTTTTTTTTTTATTCCCAAAAGTTTTTGTTGCTTGATCATCCTTTGAAACAAAAAGTCGCTAATCTTAAAAGAAACTTTTGTGTATTATACTTTATAAATCCAGTGGTACAAACCGAGAATCTGTATTGCCCCTTGAAAGCTCCTGAATTTAATCTTGTAATAAGATTTTCTTTTCATATTTATACCTCCACGCGACAACCTACTATAAAACACGATTTCCACTTTTTCCCTCTCCCAGAAAACTTTAATCCTCTGTTTCTGATTGTCGATATAAATTATACTTGATAACTCGTAATGGTAGGTAATTTTTGATTTTTTTTTTCAGATAACAAACTTTATTGATGAAATTCTAATCGAAAATTCATCATTTCTTTTCTGCATTTAATGAATTGTTTGAAAGAGCTCCTCAACTCAGGCTGATCCTGAGGATTACTATGTGAAACAAGATAGAATAGGTAAAATTAATATTGTTTGACACGATTCCAATTATGCATATTAAGCTGTTCTCTAAGCATTCTTCGAAAACAATGATGCATAACAGGAAAAGGATCTTTTGGTGAAGTATTTAAAGGGTAAGACATTAATTACGTCTCGTGATGACTTTCAAATCACCATGATCCATGGTGATTATTCAAGTATATATTTTTGTTATTCATATATTCGAAATTAAAATTGTTTATGCTTGTTTAGAAAATTCGATTTTTTTTATTTTATTTTGTTTTATTATTATTATTTTTTTGATCTGTCCGTTATTAATGCCCTTATTTGTCGAGAGGCAATAATATCAATGATTTAAAATATAAAGCTAAATTGATTACCTTGAAACATTTACACCGTCTTATTCATCGTTATATAAATATTATTTTATCGTATGATCAGTTTTGATAAGAAAACCCAAAAACCAATAGCAATCAAAATAATTGATCTTGAACATGCTGAAGATGAAATTGAAGATATTCAACAAGAGATAAAAATTCTTTCACAATTGGATTCGCAGTATGTCACTAGGTACCTATTTTTTATTGTGAATAGATTTTTGTTCTATTTAGCTAGCGCATTAAAAGTGTTTTATTGTAATAAATAAGCTATTACGGCTCTTACCTCAAAGGAACCCATTTATGGATTATCATGGAATATTGTTCTGGAGGATCATGTTCAGATTTAGTAAGTTTCATAAGAATTGTTTATTTTCTGTGATACTACTTACCTTTAATTCTTCATATATCGATATATTTACTTTATTAATAAAGATGAAACCCGGTGCTATAAGAGAAGAATACGTAGCAATCATATTACGGGAATTGTTAAAAGGATTGGACTACCTTCACTCTGAAAGCAAGCTTCACAGAGGTTTAATTTCCCCACTATTGGAAACTGCCTTAAATTTTTAAGTTATGCTTGTTGCTCATTTGACTTTTTTTTATAGATATAAAAGGTTGGTAATAATTTTAAAAAGTTACAATACTGGAATTTTTGGTTTAAAAAATTATTCGAATCTTATTGATTACTGAATTTATATCATTTTGTAGCGGCAAATATTCTTTTAAGTTCTACTGGAGATGGTATGAATGGCTTTGTATTTGACTAATATTGTTGATATTTCATTTTAATATTTTAATTATATAACATCTACATATTTTATACTGGAATTTATCTAATTTTGGACCATAGTAAAGATAGCAGACTTTGGAGTTTCTGGGCAGGTTAGTATTATCATTTTCATTTAATTCATATTTTTTATGATAACGTATATATTTATAAATCTTATTTGCAGATCACGGCAACTTTAACGAAAAAGAATACTTTCGTTGGAACACCAGTAAGAGTTTAAACCATTGATATTGTTTAATAATATTATTTGTGACTTATCTGTAAATTATTATGTAATAGTTTTGGATGGCACCTGAAGTCATTAGACAATCAGGATATGACTTTAAGGTAAATATTGAAATTATATTAATTATTCATAAATTTCTTAGATTTCATAAATGATCTTTATTATATTAGGCTGATATCTGGTCTCTGGGAATAACCGCAATCGAACTTGCAAAAGGCGAGCCACCTTATGCGGATCTTCATCCAATGAAAGTTCTTTTCCTTATTCCTAAAGACCCACCACCTTCTTTAGAGGATAATCTATATTCTAGGCCATTTAAAGAATTTGTCGCACTATGCTTGGACAAAGACCCAAATAACGTACGTAAATGTATTTAATATCTTTTATATATATTTAATTGCAGGTTGCTTGATTATATATCCTATATATTCTTGATAAAAAAAAAAAAGTAGCGGCCATCTTCAAAAGAGCTACTTAAACATAAATTTATTAGGAACGCAAAGAGGACCTCTTATTTAACAGAATTGATTGAGCGTTACCAAAAATGGTTGGCGGATGGTGGTGGTGATCAACATGATTCCGATGATTCGGATTATTCTGAAAATGGGTAAACTGCTTTTCTTTATTTTATTTCTTCCTAAAGGACACTTAGAGACAACAATAAAATAGCTAGTTTTTTAAAAGCTAATAACTTATGATACAAAAAAAGATACAAAAAAAAAGAAAGCCACTATTTTAAAGCTAAATCAATTACTACAAAATAGCGGCCTTTATTTTTTCAACCAATTATTTGTTATCAAGTTATTAGAGTTTAAAATTCTGTGCTTTTATATGAATGATCCAAAATGGGACATATAGCAAAAAAAAAAAATAATGTTTTTTTTTATTTTATAGGTATTTATAATTGCAAAATAATAATTTAAAATAGATTTAATAAATATTAACTTGTAATTTTAGTTGTGATAATATAAATTTATACAATTATTTTTTATTAGCACGTCTTTCTTTTTAAGTAACCAATCAAATTACAGAAAATATAGCCAATCAAAATTTAGGACATTAAAAATTATTAAATTATTAAATTTTTAATTTCAAATGGCATTTCCATCTCTAAGTGTCCCACGCTGCATTTAGATCGTTAAACGGATCAATTTATTTATTTTTTTTTTTAGTAACAAAGATATAGAGGATACAGATTGGGAATTTCCAAATTCAGGTTCTCCTTCATCATCGGATAATGAAACCTATTCTGGAGATAATGCAACAATTGGGCCAGCCAAAGGAAAAAATACTATGGTATTTATTATATTCAAGTAAATTAATTATATGCTTTCTGTTTGAACTTTTTTTTTGTTGGCGAACTTGCTGATATCGAATTAGGCATCGAAAGATAAGAACTCTGGTTATGACACTATAAAATATGTCAATGCGGAAAGTGTAGAATATTATGATGATACTGACCAAAACCATATTGAGGTCTCTTCCGTGACTGGCCCTGCGGTTTTCGATGAGGTTATTGTACCTTCTCTAGAAAATGTATGTAGTATTCTAATGACAAAACTTTGACTGAATTTTTTGATTGAATATTTTTGAAAACAAGTTGGTGTAAATTTAGCCACTGAATTTATTATGCCTTTGTTTTTTTTTTTTTTATATTAGTTGCGAAAAAATGCGCCTTCTAAAAAAGCTCAGTTCACGCTAGATATCTTGAAAAAGGCCTTTGAGGATGCAGAAAGAGAAGACCCCGGTATATCTGAAAAAATTATGCACGCTGTGTTCCAAAGATATGATGAGATGACACCTTGAATTTTTCGTAACTGACCAGAATAATCTGTGCATTAAATGAAGAAATACATAATTGTTTACATTTTCTTCATGATAAATCATGCCTACCTGATTGATTGACTATTATAATTATATTATTATATATATTTATTTTATTATTATTGATTTAAATTAATTATATATGATTCATGATGTTAAAAATCTGTATCACATTACATTATGCCTTGACAATTATTTGAACTAAGAAGTTTCATTCATGTTTGATTAAATTTTTATTGTTTACAAAAATTATCAAGTTTTTGAAACAAAATTGAATTTTAAACACTGCCTAAAAGTCCTAATTATGACGTAATTCTACGTAGTCACAACTTTGGATAACATATCGGCGGATTGTGGAATTGATCCTGGATTGATCCTAGATTGTATCCTCAAAATTTAATTCGTAATACCCCAAATTTTAGTAGTAAACAAATAAATTTTTTTATTATATGTACAAATAAAGATAGTTCATAAACTAAAGTTATCTTTATATGTACATATAATAAAAAAAAATTATTTATTTCTACTAAAATTTGGGGTATTACGGATTAAACTTTGAGGTTACCAATTCTGCAAATACACCGATATGAAAGCGGATTGAATGCTATAATATCCCGAATGGTATAGTTTCATAGTGTATTTATACAAGGAAATTTTCTTTTTTTTATTATTAACTTTAATAGCGAATAGCATTTGACGATTTTATCAATAAAAATATTCATCTCGACGAGCGAACATTTGGTTGGTAAAATCATCCCAACCCAACTATTAAAATTATCACAAGATATTAATTTATAGGAATATTAGTGATTTGAATTTTAGAATCGTGCGCATTATTGTAATTCAGACAAAGCAGCTTAAAACAGGCAAGATTAGAAATTCCCAATAGAAAATCAAAAATTGGAGATAAGTTTCGAATTGGCGGGTCTACTAAGCTAACTTGCAATTTGTATGATATATTATATATATATATTACTAATGAGTCATATCGGCGGATTTGCGGAAAAACGCTAAATTTTAGTATACAATATCAATTTATTTAATTTTACGTATATCATTATCTGTTATTGTAATTACTCCTTAACTGTTAAATTATTTTACAAACCTGAGTTGAAATCTGCTATGATCATTCAAATGAGGGAAAAAACAATACGTAAAAAACACGGATTTCCGATCTACAAAGCGGATTTCACTATTTCCTAACTCAGGTTTCACCCTGTTCTATTATTTTTATCGCAAATTCGCAGATGTGTTTATTTGCTATTTGTAAACTAGTTTAATCAAGAATTTTGTTTCTCTTATACGCCATAGAGAAACTAACCATTTTTTATGAATTTTTTTCGACCATTGTCATAACAAGTTACAAACTGGTTTGGCAACATATATAATGTCTACTCACAGGTCGTTATTTTGTTTTGTTTAGTTCTAGGTGAAGTGCCTGCCAAATGAAACTTTTTGTGGTTGATATTGTAGCGAATTATTTTTATTTATTTGTTATTTTTAAATCATGTTACAAATAAGGTCATCTAAATGAGGCTTGGTGGCTTAGAATTAGAAATCACGTAAACGTGACTACCCAGCCTGCATATACGTGCTAAAAACCACGAATACGCCGAAATTATTGCGAATACGTGGTAACTCTCAAAATGTATTTAAGACCTTTGAATTCAATCAAATAAAATAAGTTCGACGTTCAATTTAAAAATGCAATAATAATAAAAGTAAACCCCTTATATTTTGAATTCGACTTTAACCTTAATAAACCTTGCGACTCAATTCGACGGACTGAATTTGACTTGTAACTTAGTATGGGCTTATTATAACTCGAATTCTGTGTGATGAGTTTAGTTTTTTCTTTTAAATTGTTCATGTGATTCAAGTTACCTTTGAACTTCGAATAAAACCTGTGTTGTGATTATTACAGATTTAACATCTTTATATTGACCCTTTACAATTATAAAACTTTCCTTTTATAATTACTCTATTCACTTCTACCCATAATCAGTTGGAGCTTTAAATTGGCACTATTGTCTATATTGTTTTATAGCTCTTCCAATTCAACTATTACAATATTACCGAAAATATTTCAACTATTCGCATCTTCAGTATACCATCAAGAAGAAGAGGGAACATACTTTGGTTCATTTTGATCCCATCAAGTTAACACTGTAGAAAGTTAATATTCCCATCGATAATGAAAATAGGATGAAAATGCTTGATGATAAGTCTCATAAAATTGATATTGAACAAGACTTGGGAGGTATAAAGCAAAGGATTTCAATGAGCAACAACCACCTTCAGTAAAGATTATTCATATAATCATACAAGTGTCCGCAACTGTTAAGTATTTATTAATTTTTCCTTTAAAAAAAGAAAAATTTATATAACACATTACATTTTTTATTGATTTATTCATAATTTCTATTTTTGCTTTTTGATGAAAAAATAAACCAAGAGCATACTAATATACAAAGTCATAACCTTGGTTAGAGAGCTTCCAGAAATTACATAATTTTTTGGTAGGTGGGTGGGGTCCCGAAAATATCAGGTTATAATTATAATTCTGGTCAAATTTTTATAATTCTAACCAAAAGTATAAAATTATAAAATTATTAATAACTATTGTTCTACTAAACCAATTTAGATGATTTAACTACCAAAATGTTCATCTCACTGAGACGATTCTAACAAGCCCAAAATCATTAAAAATTTAATCACAAAGTCCCAAGATCATTCAACTTTTGTATAATTTTAATAGTGATTTTTTAGAATCACTAAGTAAATTTCTTTAATATTGAATAACTTTTGATCCACTGGCCCATTTTGGATGATTTAACTACCAAAATGCTCATCTCAGTGAGACAATTCTAACAAGCCCAAAATTGCTAAATACTAATTACAGGATTCCAAGATTGATTAAGATTTGTATTGTTAAACAAACAATAAAATCTTTATTGATCTTAGAATCCTGTAATTAGAATTTAGCAATTTTGGGCTTGTAAGAATTGTCTCACTGAGATAAACATTTTGGTAATTAAATCATCCAAAATGGGCCAGTGAATCAAAAGTTATTCAATATTAAAGAAATTTACTTAGTGATTATTAAAATTATACAAAAGTTAAATAATTTTTGGATCCTGTGATTAGATTTTAATAATTTTGGGCTTGTTAGAATCATCTCAGTGAAACGAACATTTGGTAGTTAAATCATTTAAATTGGTCTAGTAAAGCAATAATTATTATCAAATTCATAACTTAAAATATATGAATAAATTTTAAAAAATATAAAATTTGATTGGCGAATAGATATCAGGTGTGGGTGGGTAGAGTAAAATTTTGAAATTTATTAGTAACAAAATATTATGTAATTTCTGGAAGCCCTTTATCTGCCCAACAAGATATATATAAGAGTTAGTATTTTTAGATCTTTAATTGACAATCCGTTTCGGAAAGATGATCATTTCCTAATACATATGACGCAAATTTCACCCAAATAGGACCAAATAGCTTTTTTCACCCAAAGTAAACATGACTGTACGACTAACTATATAAAGGAAATTTACGCTTATATAATACATTGGGAACCTGGATAATAATGTAGAAAAGACTTTAAAACGTAGCGATCTTTCGTTAGCAAGTTTCATTTGACATGAAGTGGCATTTTAGGTCCGGAACATAAGGATTAATTCCATATAGCGTGCTATTTCTAATTTTAAATTCACTTGGTATTTATCATTTTTCTTTTCCGCTACTGTGAAAACATTATCTAACTATATGTAAACTTTTCGTAGCTACAAAAAAAAAATGCAAGGTGAAAGAAAAACAAAATTCAGAGCATTATGAAAATGAGTGGGCGGGCGTAAGATAAAAAAAGAGTTGATTGAGAAAGAAAAAAAACAATAAAACATTGTTTTCGTCTTAATCTAATTCTTATACCACCTGTCAACTTTTGTCCTAGTTCATACCAGTTGAAATGTCTTCACCGTTTAGTGCAGTTCTTGTTGCCTGTACCACAAATGCTTTGTGATACTGTGATATCCATCCCTGAATAGTTGAAACTTTCGGCACTTCATCTTTTTCTAATTCACCATTATCGGCAAATTCTTTCAACTTATCATGCATCTCTTTAGCAGTCATTCGATCTTTTGCATAAACATTTCCCAATAAGAACATTTGTTCAAACATTTTTTTAACAGTGTCAGACATTTGTTTTTCTCCACCACAGCTACCATATACTGCATTTTCACGTAACACCCATCCTTTACTCCAAGGAAAGTCAATATTGAATACGGGGTCGATGATCATGCAAGTAATTTCCTCTATATTTATTCAATATTTGCTGCTTAATAGAAGGATGATAAATATACATGATCAATTTTTATACTTACCATTCTCTATGTTATTTTCTCTAGCATCTACGGAATTTATTTTTATATTCATATGCAATCTCAGATTTGATAATAAAGTTATAATAATGATCTTATCATTACCTATCATTTCAATATCGTCTGCTTCTATTGAGTTTTTGTTTTGATTTTCTGTACAAAATTTTGTGAGCATTGTTGATGCGGGTCATATAAGATATTTCCTTACCTTGAGGGTTTGACAGAGTCATCGTCCATTTTTTTGGAGGTTCAGTGTGTGTAGATATTTTTGGTTGTGGACGAAGAAGTTCTTCATTACACAGGTTAGCAATTATAGCAGGGGAAAAGTGAGCTGGAGCTCCAAAATGCGGCAATGGACGTGCCACAATATACTCCACTAACGGGCCAGCAATCGGCTACTGCCAAAAGTTATACTTAGATATTCCAGTAATAGTTTCCACACGTGGTTTTTTTTCCTTTACTCCCAGCTTCTAAATTTTCACTTGGATTTGTTGTTTGATTCCTATTAGGTTCTATATTTGCCAAATGTGTCCCTGCAAGGTTTTGTGTAGCACTCACAATATCAGATCCTTCCACCACATCACACCCAATACGAACATATCATTTGATAGCATGTGCTATCTGGATAAATTGAAATAAGAGGTATGCATTTTAGCTTATGGTTCTATATCAGAATCCCGATATTCCAAAATACCAATATTCAAAATCCCGACATTAAAATCCCAACACTATCAAAATCCTGAAATCCATAACCCCAACAACAAAATCTGACATTACCAAAATTCTGGAATTTAGTACTGTTGGGTTAATGGATGTTTGGATTTTGATAGTGTCGGGTTTGGATGCAGGATTTTAGTGCCAGGATTTTGGAATGTCGGGATTCTGTTATAAAACCTTAGCTGGTTGTAAATTATTTTTGTAAATAATAAAGACTTACCGCAGCATGGTGTGAATCAATTATAGTCTTCGCTTCGCCGGGCTCTAAAAATAACCACTCACGAACTTCGACATTGTACCATTCAAACCAATGAGCCACAATTGTCATTAACTCACTATTATGGTAATGTGGCCCATTGTCTGAGATTACTTTTATCCACTTCGGCTTCTCAATGTTATTAAACACAGCTTCAAAACAAAATGCTGTGAACCAAGCATCTTGTTTCGTATCTGTAGACCAATAATCATAAGCACTAATGTTCAATAAATCCATATTATTACCTTCTTTAGTTATTACCAGAATTGTATGCAGTGTCCAGCCCCTTTTGCCAAAAAATTCTTGCTTCGTTTCTCGTGCCGTTTTTGGAAGAATTCTCATCTTATAATCCGCAATCATAATTGCACCTTCTGAATCAAGACTTACTAATGATGCTTTATATTGCTTATTTAGATAATATTTTCGAGCATGGTGCGCAAGAAAGTATTTCAATTTTTCCTGCATTTCCGATAATTGGGGATGATATGTAATATTGCTATGTTCTTTTAAAAAATCAAAAAAATTAGAAAATTCTGAACACTCCTGACAACGTGAATGATGTGGACTTGAGCATTCTCCAAAAGCAAACGGTAAACAATGATCAATGCAACTATCGTGTGGTGTTTTCCCATCGGATTCAACTTTTAAATGCCATTCGAAATTTCTCTTGAGCTGGCGGCGTAAGTTTTCGATTCGTGATATTATAGGATCCTTTTATGTAATTTAGTTTATATTTTAGTTTATAATTTAGTTTATATGTTTATTTATATAACTGTATTTAATATTATGAAATTTTATTTACAGTATCCAGAACAAGTGACTAGTTATAATGTACCATTATAGCATATTAGCTAGTTATCTGTTCCAGACAAACAAATTTCATAATATTTATTTATTTATTGCATCCAAGTATTTCGTATAAACTTACTAATGTTTTCTTTGTAAATATTTGGTGCACAAGAACTAATAGGTTTTCAAATACTTCGTATCCATATTCATTACATATAATACATAATCCTCCTAAGTCTTCACGGTATCGAATATGGCTACAATTGGCTAATCGGGTTATAAAGGAGGTTCGTTGCATTCCATCTGGATATTGTTCATTGAATTTCGTCCATAAGGCTTCTTTTTGATCTTGCATGTACAAAATTGGAACTCTAGTTTTAGCGTCAACTTGGTAAGAACTTTGTGTAATGTTATTTTTATCTTGAAAAAACGTCAAAAATTGCGCCTCTTTAATTTCAGCCATCCTTTGAACAGACTTTTTTGCATCTTCTATTTGTGGGGCACCAGGTCCATATAATTGAGAATGTTTGTGTGCAAGTCCTATTGCGGTTGGACTAATCTAATTATAACGTTGTAGGTTTTATATCAGAATCCGACATTCCAAAATCCTGGTACTCAAAATCTGATATTAAAATTCTGACACTATCAAAATCCTGATATCCATAAACCTGACAACAAAATCCCGACACTACCAAAATTCTGGAATTTAGTACTGTTAGGACTTAGGTAGTGTCAGGATTTTGTTGTCGGGTTTATGGATGTTGGGATTTGATAGTGTCGGGATTTTGTGTGCTGGGATTTTGGAATGTCGGGATTTTGATATAAAACCAATGTTTGTATAAGAAATTTGTTATAACTTTAATTTCAATTTTTAACTAACCTGAAGTTTTTTTCTAAGTTGTAATTCAGTAAATTGATCAGCTATAATTGATAAAATCCGCATTTTTCCATCATGACCACATTTATTGGATATCAATGCATTTCGAAAACTATTCCATAATATATTTTCTTCTGAATCCTCCAAATCTGAATCCTCCGAATTTTCCAAATCTGAATCCTCCGAATTCTCAGAGCTTTCTGAATCCTCAAAACTAGATTGTAAGTATCCAAGCTTATATAACATTTCCAAATTAGCTTTATCAGTAGTTGGATCTTCAGATCTACTCCAAAATTCTTTTTCGCTTTCAGATTGGGGATATGGTGTTATATTGGTACATCTGCATGCTTGCAACATTGCTCTCCAGGCACGAAATTCTATCTTATTCAATTTGTAAGCAGGCTAATATACCATAGAAAGTGCATCATGAAGCTCAATTATTGAATTTTTTTGACGCATCCAAGTAATAAACAAATTTTGCCAATTAACCAAAAAACTAGTTGTTATTTTTTGTTTTTTTATTTGTTGTTCGAATATTAATTCCATCGTGTTAGAATTATTCCATTCACATGAGGTGCAGGTTAGGTTAGAATTAGCTAAATTTGTTTGAATTGCATGTTGAACTGCGGGATGATTGAAACCATAAAGTGTTTCACTATCCGAATGCATTGTAATTTTAGCCTAAGCCCATACATTATTGGCAGATTGATCCTCAAAATGCCATAATATTTGGTCTCCTTTATAAAAATCTAAAGTAAATATGTTATTATTGATTTTTTGTAATGCGAGGGTTTTTTGGCCTTTTTTGGTTAGTATGGATGATGTAAACCTC